>CM074782.1:16121886-16178567 GCA_037355745.1 Pseudo-nitzschia multiseries | reverse complement strand
ATTGGACGACCAATACAATCAGGAGAATGAGAGAGGCTCGAACTCAATGGTCATATATTTCCACCAAAAAAATGGAGTAACCTGACGCCGGAAGCCAGAAAACACATAAAGCAATGCATACATTTTCACCTGGGTAACCGTCCCTGTCTGACAACCCTTTGGTTCAATGAGTGGCGCACAATGACTGAAGAGGCAATCATTGAAAAGTACAGTATAATGTACATCGAAGAAACTGAGGACAGAAAGGAACAAAACAAAGAAACGAAGAAAAACAACAAGAATAAAAACAATTGGAATTCATTCATGAACAAAGCAAAAAAGCAGTCTAAGAAGAAAAAAAGAAAACTCAAACAATTTGCAAACAAAGAGAAAAGGGAGGAAGAGGATAGAAAGGAGAGAAACATTGTGCACTGGCTACAACTTTACGAAAAACGTTGGAATTCACCGGAAGATTTAGAAGAGTACAATAACTATCCCGTTCCTTGTGGTGTGTGGGAACGTGTGAAATAGTGCTAGTAACAAGCTTTACTATGGAAAAACTTACCCCTACTTACGAATACGTGCACAATCCTGTCCTCGTTAAATACGTAAATATAAAAATTAACTACTGTGAAAAACGTTAGTTACAAATGAAAAAGTCAGAATTGCCGTTCCAGAAAGCTCAATCTGAAACGCCGTTCCAGAAATTTAAACCTGAAACGCAAATAAAGACGTTCTGTAGATTTTCCCTAACAGTGAATTGTTATCTACAACACCGTTTGAGACACATAACACAGAAACGCCGTTGCAAAAATCGTGCTTATTTTCCATTACAGGCTCATCAATGCAACTAGTTCCTTACAAATGAAGAAGTCAGAATTGCGGTTCCAGACAACTCAATCAGGAACGCCATTACAGAAACTTAACCTTAAAACGAAAATGCATACGTTGTGCGGATTTTCCCTAACAGAGAATTGTTATCTCCAACATCTTTCCATACAATGTGCCTGTTTTCGGTTCTACAGATTTCAATATGAAGTGGTGTGATACGGTAGTAGGATGGGGAACATCAAAATAAATTGGTATCGTACAATCTAGTACCGTTACTAGTACTACTTGTTTGGAAATAGGAAGTGAATGTAGGGAAGAAAAAAAATGGCGCGGCTAGGCAGACAGTTCTTTTTGGTTGGCCTGCGCTCACAAGCGCGCTTAGACAAAGACAAATGTATTGCAAATTGCTGAATTTGTACAATCGATGCCAAAACAAGGCAGCATAAAAATTCACAAAATTGCCAAAAACACCGACAATTGAAAAATTATAAATACAAGATGCCAAAACAAAAATGGTCCAACCTACCCAAGGCAAAAATAACACGTCTCCAAGAAAAGAAAATAACAGATATGGCAAACGCAGTCAGGGATGGAGACACTAGAGATAATACCAAAAATACAAGCATTACAAACATGTCCAGCGAGACGAACACAAAAATTGCAGCAACACAAAAAGGCACCACCACAGCGGAAAGAGAAGCACCACTAAAAAGAAAAGCGGAAAACATTAGCATGATGGACAGCAGCGACAGTGACAGTGAAAGTGACACTGACAGTGACACTGATTCGAGTTCGGTTAGTGAAGACAATTATGATGGGAGCTCCAAAAAGAATAAGGATACTAGAGAAAATACCAAAGAGACAACAAAACAAAAAACTACGGAGGGCGGATGACAGAAAAAGAAAAACGTGAACAAAACGGTGAAAACATTAACAGAAATAGCGAATGAGGATCCAGATCTACTAGAGAATTTCCTGAAAAGGTGGAGCCAAGGTAAGAAGGGAGAGAATTCTAAAGAGGATGCTGCAAAAACTACCAACACGGTTCCATTGAAAACAGTGCGGGGCGGCGATAGCGTTGATAAAGTGAGTACATTGAGTTGTGGAACTAGACATAGTATGGAAACGGAAACTATGAAACTATTGAAAACATGTAAAGATACAATTGAAAGACAGGTGAGGGCATATGTGAAGAAGGAATGGTATGGTGGCCTGAAATTTATGACAACAAACACACTCTCCAATAAAATAATTGTGCAAGGAATCGATGCGTGTGTAATATCCGTTCCAAAAAATATACCCATTAAGAAATTCTGTGCCTACTTTCATAATGCAGTACCAAAAGCCCTGGCAAAATTGAGACACAATAATCAAACATTGGCTAGAAAAAATTGGTTTGGTAAGTGACGGCGTAATTGTTGAGTCATCTGGAAATTATGGTACTTTCGACGTTCTTCAATATGTGCCTACGACCGACATACAACTAACCCCACCATACTATGATATCATACTGCCATTTGATGACATCACCGCAGGTGATAGTGAAATGGCAAAAGTGCCGGCATCATTCCCTGGTACTGTAGCTCTAAATACGGACTTGATGGAAATTCTGGCGAAAGAGTACCGGCGATACGGAAATGGGGCAAATGAAGAATTTTATTATTTTGTGACAAGAATCCTGTCTGCCATTAATCCGGGAAAGACTAACTTTAGGCTGAGGAAGACAAAGGATCTTATTAGTACCGTCTTTACTGTTACAGATGAGGCTTTTGCCCTAATGATAATTGACAACAAGTACAGCAATTGGGAAAAACAAAAGGAAATGAAACTTGATGGAACATACACAACACAAAAAAAAGCAAAATACATGAAAAAAAATATTGCGATTCAAAAAGTGGAAGTGCAAATGGATGGGACAAAGAAGGACGGAAAGTGTTCACTAAATTGTGCAAGAAGGTACAAACGTTAAGAGAAAATCCCGAAACTGGTATAAATTTGGAGAAAATGATGCTACAAAGATTCTACTCAGAAAGCAATCCTACCAGTACTGTATCGAAAAATGGTGGCACTGTTGCCAGTAGTCTTGCTGAAGAGGAAAGTGAGGATGAAAACTATATTGATCCGGCATGGAGGCAATTGCTTGACGAAATGGAGGAAGTTTAGGCCTTGTTTTCAGAATCGATACTGTTCATTGTGTCAGTCCATTCACTAATTTGACGAGGGTTGGTTCACACCTACGACACGGGTAAATCTTCGAGGAAAGTGATTAGTAGGGTAAAAGGTACATATCTTACATACGTTGCATACCATGGTTGCAAATAGTAGATTGTGTGACAAATACGATTCAATTGTACAGAAAGAAGTACTCGTACATATCATACATATTTTGCATAGGATACTACTAGGCAAATTCTTGACCCAAATAATTCAACTGTAGTGGTAGGTAGTCGCAAGCGATGATAGTAAATTTTAAGGGTTGTTTGTTGCGAGCACAAATATTAAATTATAAGGGTAGTGTGTAGCGAGCAATGGAGATACATTTTAAGGGTTGTGTGTCGCGAGCACTAATGTTAAATTTTACAGGTTGTGAGTCATGACATTGCAAAATTCATTTTTGTAAATGTGATTCGCAAATGTACGGGTAGGTGATATTAAAAATTAAAAATAAATATTCATGACCCTAGGAAAAAAATAATCGCGAACCAGGGATTGAGAGTTAGAAAAATGAGCATGATACGAAGCAACCGGATCATAGGGGGGGGGGGGGGGGGGTTGGTTGTGAGTTATGACCTTGCATATTTAATTTTAGTAAATGTGATTTGCGATCGTACGGGTAAGTTTTATTAAAAATTAATAGTAATTATTCATGACCCAAGGAAAAAAATGAACGCGACCCACATATTGAGAGTTAGAAAATTAGGCATGATACTGACCTAGTGAATCACAAGGGGGACTCGTGTTAAAATTACACACAAAAAGGGGTTGCGACAGTGCCGTACCTTGCGACAAAAAAAAAGGGTCGCGTGACAGTTATCGGACGTACTACTATGTACTCCAGCGCTTTGGGAGAAACGAACACACTTTATAGCATAGGTAGTAAGGATTCGTGTGTTTTTTGTTGCTGTTTTAAATTCTGCTACTGTTTTTGTCTGCATGCCCTTTCATTTTGGTACTGTTTTTGCCGTAGGAATGCCTGCATGGACAGGTTAAGATTTAGTGGTTAATGATATGCGCTGACGCTCTGTAGATTCTGGTACATCTTCTACGTGTCCGCATTGCATTAACCACTAAACTCGTACCGTACGTACTACTCGTACGACGTAGGAGTATTACCGTACAAAGTACGAGTACTCGTACACGTAACACGTACCGGTACCGGGTTCGTACCGGTACCGGGTTCGTAGTATCGGTAGATACCGGTACGTTAGAAGGTAGAAAATATCTTAGTCTACGATTTACGAGTAAGATGGTACAATACCATACTGTATTTCAAACAGGTACAAGTACTCGTACCGGTAAGATTACCGTACGATGCGCAGGAAATCAAAAATGGATCTGGAGGAAACTCTTTCAGTCACGAATAATCCATTCCCTAATTGAGATAAGATAATGTAGAGATAACTCAAAGACGTGTGTGTGTTCAAGTCAATCTTCTTCCGGTCGCATACCAGACTGCAATGATTTTTCTCTTCATGATCTTCACCTCAAAACACGTTACGTGTAAAGTTGAAGTATCTTCCGAAGTTTTCTGTGGTAATTGATACCCTACTGGTACGGTACGCATGCGAGATGAAGGTTTTCTGTGCGGGTGTTTGTTTGCTGCTGGATCGATTATCTACGTTCCACCCTAGTGACATAAATCAATAAAATATACAACCATCAAAATGAAGTCCGCCATCTTTGCCTCCCTCATCGCCACCGCTGCCGCCTTTGCCCCTGCCCAACAGGCAAAGACCTCGTCTGCCCTTCAGGTCAGTGAGCTCGAACTTGGAGTCACCGAGCCCCTCGGAGTCTTCGATCCTCTCGGATGGTTGGACACTGAGCCTGAGGCCTTCGAACGTCGTCGTGCTGTCGAGCGCAAGCACGGACGTATTGCCATGGCTGCCGTTGTCGGAACCATCGTCCACAACAACCACATTGTCTTCGACGGATACCTTTCCCCCTCGAACGACCTTAAGTTCTCTGATGTCCCTACCGGTATGGCCGGAATTGCCACCGTTCCTTCGGCTGGACTTGCCCAAATCTTCCTCTTCGTTGCTCTTATCGAACTCGCATGGATGCCTGCTTCCCAATACGACGGAGACTACGGAGTTGGATGGTTCGGACGTGATATCGAAGATCCTGAAGAGAAGGCCCGCAAGCTTAATGTTGAATTGAACAACGGACGTGCTGCTATGATGGGAATCTTCGGAAACATGGTTGCTGAACAACTCACTGGACAAACTATGTTCGAACAATACTCTGCCGGACACATCTCTCCTTTCGGAGATGGCCAGGGTGTCTTCTAAGTTGGTCGAATGAAGGGTCGTGTATTTTCATTTGATTAACGAAATAGTCTACAGGCATGTTGCTGTGGGTTTTGAGGTATCGTGTAATACTTCCTCAAGTAATGTAGCTACTAATATATTAGAATACTATTTTCATCAAAACGGTTTGAGGCCGCATGGCTTCGCGTTTCCTATTCTTCTTCTAGGCATCAACCTGTCAAGTGCATCGGTGACCATTTTTTCACGAACTGAATTTATGGTCAAGAATCAAGTATCGTTCATTTTCATACACAATTGAGGTCATACGGTAGCTGTGGAATAACCGAGGTACGCGCGAACCAAAAGTGCCGTACGGCAGGGAGGAGAGACGAAAACCAGGCACCCTGATACTGTACGGTACATACGTAATCCTATGGCTTCGGCGGACGAGCACGTGTACTCACACCTAAGTACCAAGAAAAATGAGGGTTTGAAACAGGCTCAACGGGCGGGAGAAGGGAGTGGTGCTCCGGTAGCAGATGGTGGTACTCTGGTACCAAAAGTGGTACTCTGGTACCGAAAGTGGTACTCTGGTACCACACTTTATTCTGGTAGTATTTTCTACGTGATTTCCAGTAGAATGGACTGTGCAATTTCCAGTCGTATTTTGAGCGCAATTCTCCTAATACTAGTTTCGATACTCCCAGAACAGACTAATACACAGCAGCATACTAGAGACCAAAGTATATGCCAAAAAAAGAGCTAGAATTAGTCTGTAGACCTCTTTCTTGCTAGAGAGCAAAACATGATGAATATAGAGGCTGTTGGGCCCAACATGAGAGCTCCTCTTTGTAGTTTGGATGCTGGAACAAGAAATAGTATGGCCGCCCTGCTGTAATAAACGAAGCAGCGCTTGTTGTTCAAACGCCGTGGATACACCGGTCCCCTAGATCAGAGCAGCGCAGTGCATGAACAATACGCCAATCCCCCAGCTTGAAGCAGAGCAGCGCTTGTAGATTGAGTAGGAATGTCATCGTCTTCAGAAGCGACCGGTGGAGCAGCAGCAGCAGCAGCACCAACACGTTCCGCAGCGACCGGTCCAGCAGCAGAATCGACGTCTTCAGAAGCAGCAGCAGCAGCAGTTGGCACCCAAGGAGCAACCTTGAAGAAGAAGGAACCGGCGGCGCGGAAGAAGCAACTGCGCCCCCAAGCAAACACCCAAATTTCAACTCGCGAAAGGAAACCTGCTCTTCCACGGTGGAATAGTTCGAACCATGGTTGCTGAAAGGAGCGATTCCCATGGTCAAAAGCAAAAAAGAAGAGTCGTGAGTGATCCTAGTAGTAGGAATAAACAAATGACAGCATGACGACAACGACAACGACGACAATGACAACAATGGATCAAACAGAACACCCTAAACAGCTTCCCCCCAAGCAAACAAGGGACCGGCAATGATGACTTACAGTGTGTTAGAATGGTTTTCTTGTTGTTGTAATAGGAAAGGAAGCAGCGAAAAGGGTCTATTCCCATGGTCGGAGGAGCAATTTGCTTTTGAAAGTGGTTGATTTTGAAATTATGAATTACGACCGGGAAAAACAGCAAAAATCCAGGTTGTAGTAGGAATTCTACTATATTCTACACAGGTGGTGTCAAGAAGGAATCAACCAAATCCTGCTGCTGCTGCGAATCCTGCGCGTTTGCTCCCTCTTTACGCTTGAATACCTAAAAACACGTGCAATGCGTTGAAAAAATTGTTACTTAACAAAGTGACGAGTCCGGGCCTCGTAAACAACAAGCAGCTACTAGAGTGGTACCAAGTAATACCCCCCCTCCTCCCCACTGATACTACTCGGAGTCGATTTGGTTGGCATGTGTCATCCCCTCTCTAAAGAAAAACTCTCCTAAGTAAAGTCCTCGGCGCGCGCGCCTTGGATTTTTCTTAAGGGAGTTTTTCTTTAGAGAGGGGATGACACGTGCCAACCAAAACGGAGGACGGGGTGTTACCTATAGTACCGTACACACGTTTGGACGGGAAAGAAAATTATGGCACTGGTAGGAACCTACCGTAAGTGTTTAAAAAAAAAAATCTTCTTGTTTCAATCATTCTTCACGTGGGATACCAGTACTATTGGAGTATTATTTTTTTGAGCATGCATGAACGCCAACTGAAATTATGTTGCGCTGTGCGTTGAGACAATAATTGGAAGATACCTCTGGTATTATTACCTCTGGTATCTGGAAAGTTGTTATTGTTACTACAGATGCATGTGTGATCTGTATTCCATATTTGCATAAACACACTTGTTTGCTGGTTGACTGATATGATGGAAGAATGAAAGCAGCATGCCCCTGGCAGTTGAGCAGTCAATTGATCTTATTTGGGGATGCCCAAAACCTGCAAAGTATATGCCATCTAGTAGCGCCTATTTACATGGCATTGGGGAGATGATCACTGCTGGTGTCTCACCTTGAAGCTCACCATAGGGACAACAAAAATGAAAGACTTTTTGTTTTGGTTGGATTGTAAACCAATTTCTATGATGAGCATATATGAGCCACAACAAGCCATCCATGCATTATCTTGTACAGTATCTATGAGAAGTAGCAATGCTGGTTTCCATGGATGCATGATAGTACTATCACAGATGTCCAAGTTATGAATGCAATAGACTATTGTGAAACTGCTATATTTTTGTTTTGTGATACTAACACCACAGATGTCCAAGTTATTAATGCAATGGACTATTGCGAAACTGTTATATTTTTGTTTTGTGTCATATTCACAGAGGATACTTCTGCATCCATCACTAACCTATAACTTGGCTTGTAGTCATTGAAGCTTCATTTTCATGAAACTTCTGGTCATCCAGCACTGTCTTGTAGCCATAAATTTTACACAACATTTGTTCAAGTCATACAGTCTACCATTTAGGTACATGTTAAAAGTCTTTAGAACAACCGTGGCTACTAGCAAGGGACAGTAACAAGGAACAGCAGGTTGAAGTAACAGGTATCCATGTGAAACTGATGTCCACTATGGTGAAGCTTGAGGGCTCAACCAGATCTTAGATAGCTACTTGAAGCTCATTGCAGTCATAAAGGCCTTAGGCTTGTAGCTCTTTGTGTCAGACAGGTTGTTCCAGTAATGACAGTTTTGTGCTCTAGCAATGATATCCATAAATATCACAGTAATCTCATTTTGTTCCTGCTGAAAAGGATGCTGCTGCTGCACATATCTTCTCTTCTTATTTGATACAGGATAGGAAAGAGATTCTTTCTAAAATGTGACTCTCCTCTTCCTCCTCTGTCTAGCTGGAGAACAAGAAGAGGCAGCAGGCAGGATGTAAGTGAATGATATTGTGCTTCATCTTTCATACAGATCTCGCCTATCCCAAGAATGTTCAGCTGTACCTGGTTCCTTCTTCTCTCCGTTTCATTTAAAATACAAGCACTGTATTATCCGTGTCCCACTCTCATGTTCATCACAGATCTCACAGAGAAGCTTTTCTCTGTAATACATCTTGTGTAATTGTAACTGTTACTGTAATTACCGTATGGCAGGCCCATACAAGTTCTCATACCGTTATGATCCCAGCATCAGAAAAAATACAGCACTGTCAACCTGGTGATCACAAAAAACATTGCAATGGGCAATGATAATAATAATAAGAGATTATAAATACTAGGTCAGAGAAAAGTCAGACCGCAGTCTTAATAATTTGTGCACAGTTTAACAGTTAACAGTAGTTTTCTCTGACTTGGTAGAATAATCACTTTCCGCAATTCCAACCAATGACATTAAACCATGTATATGCATGCCTGCCTGGCGATGTGGGTTTGATTCAATGATCAAACCAATGAAATTCAACTGTATATGCATAACCCAGATGTACACCCCAGATGTGATAAAGAAACCCAGATATACAGTACAAAACCTACGCTGACTTCTGTAAACTAATTGGACTTATTTTTGGATTCCAGTTTTAATAAGTGCGTTACGGTCCCTACCCAGATTTCCTTGAAATCCAGCATGGAATTCCGGACTGACAAAAATTTCATTCCCTTATACTAACCCAACCAACTAGTCACACATCCAACGGATCCAACGGATTGCAAATTTTGGCTGCTGATACACGACAAAATATTTCAATCCAATAATACTCCGTACTTTGTATAATGTTGCTTTATCTGCTGTTGCTATGTGACAACGATGAGGGAGGAGATACATATTCACCTCCGGACATGATTTTTATATCGTAACATGATCAGGGAGCACTAGTATGACACCAACAGCCAATGCAGCAGCACGGGCAGGACGCAAGTCCAGTGTGACCAACTACAGCAAAACTGAACTCATCAAACTGCTACACACTATCAGAACACTCCTTCCCATTGGTCCCGAGGAATGGGAACAAGTCACCCAAACCCATAGAGACAACTTCCCTGACACTGACAGAACTGTTCCCAGTCTCCGTAGGAAATGCATGAACCTTTATCGGAAACAAATGCCTACCGGTGATCCAAATTTCCCCGAGGAGGTGAAGTTGGCGAAGAAGATCAGGCGTTTGATTTATGACAAGGCGGAAATTGGTGACGGAGAAGAGGAGTTTGATATGGAAGAAGGATACAACAGTAACAACGACATAAGTAGCAAGGATGATGACTCTAATGATGATATTCTTCTTCCTCCACTCCCACTCTGTCAACCTTTGCAAGCAACACAACCAATCCAGCCAACCCAGCCAACACAACCAACCCAACCACCGCTACGTCAGCTTTCCCAACAAGCAACTTCAAACAAAAACAAGATTGCCAGGATTGCAAACAGACAGTTGAATGCATTTGTGAACGTACCACTGTCCCTAGCAGTACCCCAGCTTACGTGCTCGCGGTCCTCTTCTTCCTCAACTGCAGCCACCAAGAGACAATACAAGAGCTCCAAAGTCAACAGCCACCAGGAGATCCTTGCTTTCTTGAGAGAGAACTCTGAGCTTGAGAGGGAACAAAGGAGAGAGCAATTCTGGCTCTAGAGGGCAGAAGGGCAGGCCATCTTGGAACCGTTGAAGTTGGCCATCATTGACGCTGCCACCTTATTTGTACAACAAATTTCCGATACCAGAAATGAAGCTCAAGCTGAAGGTCCCCCCCCGAGCCAGCAATTCCACTTAAGGCATTGGTTCCTGTTTAATGGCAAGAGGCAGTTGCGCATTTGGGTGGACTTTGATGTGAAGGGAATGATCCAGCCACGTCACTTGACAAGAGATGGGGTCTATGATAGAGACAGCTCTGACAACTTGAACTGGATATGGACTTGGGTCAAGGTCCACCTCTATTAAATTCCTTTTGTGTCCAAAAGTACCAAAGCTACACGACGCCAGTTATTCTATTCGTACGAATCAATGAGTCCCGTATCAACCAAGTAATCGATTCCCACGGCATATCGATTCCCACGGCGCATCAATTCCCATCGTGCATTAGCGGTGAGCAATCTCTGTTTTCTAATATTGCCTTTGTTCTTTGGTGAGCAAACTTTGATTTCAGAAAGTATCACACGAGCTACAGGAGCAATTCCTGCCTGATCATAATGATAAACATATCATAGGATCTTCCTAAAGGAACAAGAGAAGAAAACTGTTCTTTTGTGCTTCTCACACAATATATATATATATATATATATACATACAGATAAACATATCATAGGATCTTCCTAAAGGAACAAGAGAAGAAAACTGTTGTTTTGTGCTTCTCACACAATATATATATATATATATATACATACAGATACATACGGTCAACGATCAATGCATGTACGGAAATAATCAGCGAGTAATCTCATCACTACGCAACAGCAGTTGCAACGTATTTCACCTCAATAAAAGAGATATCTTGCATTTTGGCAAGATTTCACTTTATCTCATACTTTTAACATTAAACTGATTTATATCCCAATATTCACACTAGTTGCTACCAACTACCTGTAATCTACATTACTAAGGTCTGTCTTGCTGTATTGGAACAAGTTCACAGGAAGAAGAGATCTGGTGTTTCCATAGCCTCGCCTGTAGTCCGATTATCCGTTGTCAAAAGTATCCAACCACAATTGTTACGCGTAGAGTACAATTGTTCGTCTACTAACACACTAACGCAGCGTTGCTGTTCTTCAGAAGCCTTTGAATCAGATTCTCAGCAGATCGGATTCAGAAGGAAAATAATAACCTCCACTCAGCATGGATTGTCAACTTTGAATCTCAGCTTCATCACCATGGTTGATTGATTTTAGTATTTAGATAATTTGAAGATTAGTAGATTCGAACTTAGTAGAAGAAGAATTCTGTTTTGGTTTTGGAAGAAAACAAATTATGAGCTTTAAGTTGCAAAGAAATGAAATAATGAATTCCCAGTAGCTACTAGTAACTCATGCAAAATAGTGAAGTTGGTAAAGAAGTTGGTACATGAAAGTCTGAAATCGATTGGAATCAAAACGATTCCCATTTCCATGTATGAAAGAACTGATGGGATTAACATCATCTGCCGCTGTGTTGAACCCCTCTTAAGGAGTTGAAGCCATCTTAAGGAGTCGTGTGGTTTTTACGAACCCAAACACCAAAAGCAAAACTACTCAGGATCGATCAAAACTACTTGTATCGATCCAAGCTCCAAGCTCACTCCAAGTTCATAATTCTGAAACTTAGCAACAGCAAAAGCTATGTCCAAATCTACAGCAAAAGCTCTACAGCAAAAGGTATTACTATGTTGAATTCTAATCCATCATTAGAGATTAATCTTTATCTAAACTTTGCAATCGGCTGGCCAATCAACCATGGTGGGACGATCAATGGAATTAATCCAAGTTCAATCAACAATCTACTCTTTGATGGGATCTGACAATCTACTCAACCACCCAGAGCAAATTTCAAAAGCAAAACTTCCATCAAATCTTAAGTCCAGTTTTCCTTAAGTCCAGTTTTTGAATCAAACCTTGTTAAGTTCAAACATCCAAGTACATTCAAGTCCAATCATTGAGCACCCAACGGCTATCGAGCACCGGCTCGACGGTCGGCTATTCAACGCTTGTCTATTCAATGCTCAGTTACTCAATGGTTACTCAAAGGTTGCTCAAACATGCAGGTGGCATCCTCTGTTGGCTTATTGGCATGAGAGAAGTATCCGTCCATTTGATGCATAAAAACATTCAGGATCTGGTCATGGCCGATGGTACTACTTTGGTAATTGTACAGAAGAATCACCAAGTTCATTGTGACCTTCCAATCTGCAAATGTCTCCAATAGGAGCTTGTCTTTCGATTGCGGAAACTGCCCCTGGCAAAGGGATGTTGCTTCTCTGTTCAACAGAATAGCCTCTTAGGTATCCAAATCTGTCTGCAAACTTTGGACAAGGCAGTGTAGTCTCCCTGTGGTAACCCTAAACACAGAGTCAACGCAAACCATTGCTCGGAACTTGACAAACGATTCTTCTATTTTATCATAAACACCATGATAGGCAATTATGCTGTCATGCCAAGAACCAGGGCAGTTGTAATTTCAAATACGGATTCCCCCATCAGGTGCAAAGACAAAGACACTGTTGACATAAGTGTCACTGACCCAACTGTTGTAAATGTAACTCTGAACCAACCAATCCGACGGCTGCTGGATTTTGACTTTGAGTCCATCTGCTGCAGCCCAGACTCAATGTTATTGCAGTATGGGATATTTGGCACTGATCACGGCAATGTATTCCTCCACTTCTTCTTCAGTTGGGGCTTTAACCATTGCCTTTGGATGCTTCTGCTATACGAGCAAGAGAACCTTCCTGGAGAACTTCAACCATTTGTACACAACAGAGGAGGTGAGTCCAAACGCCATTGACACAGATCTTGCAACCGGTCCTTGTGTTCAAAACCAATGAAGTACTAGACCAAGACAGCAAGTTCCATTTGCCTCACGCTTTCTTCCACTCCATACTCCATTCACGTTGACCTTCCGCTTGCGAATATATCCCGTGTTTTTGTCGACGGTATACGCATCAAATACTGGTTGAAACATACCTAGGAGATTGTGAAAGACCTTGTGGTCAACACCGCAGCAGTTGAGAAGAGCCTGGTTGTTGCCTGGCTGGAATAGATAAAGAAAGGGGGACTCTGAATGGCGTCAAAGGGCTATCTTTGGTGTTCTTCTATCTCTTCGGCGCCTTTCTTTGGCCGTGTCCGCGACATCGTCATTGTCGTCATCGTCATCGTCATCGTCATTTTCATCGTCATTGTCATTGTCATTGTCATCGTCATCATCTTGTAAAAGATACAAGGAAACAAGCAACTCAAGTGGCATACTAGTCTATTTATGTTGTTGGTTGAGTATCGGTTGAGTCGTTGAAAGCCCAAGTCCGCTGAGCTGAAAGTCGCTGAAAGTCACTGAAAATTTCCACATTTAACCCACATTTTCAATCATATCAAGACGACAAATTTGCAATTTTTTAATCATATCAAGTGGACAGTTTTGGCTATTAAAATGGTCCCTATGAAGGATTCCTTATTCCAAAATGAGACGTTTCACACTGGCCCGCCAAAATCTGGGTATGGTGATTTTCATTCCCGCGAAATACAAAAATCTGTGTCCCTACCCAGACTATTGTGGTATTCCAACGCTCACGATTGAAAATTACCCACGACTCAAGAAAATCTGAAAAGCAATGCCACACAAGCCGGTCTTCAACCTTGAAGACTGGATGAAGAACATATCCAAATTCTCCATCTGCTTCTCTATGTGCAATGTACGTTGAATTTTGATTCAACGGCTGTTTACTGTTACAAGCCTTCCAACTGCTCCTCGGAGTAGTTGACAGAAGAGCTACCGGTAGCTCACAATCTTAGTTTTTAACCAATACATAAACCTTATTTTAGTACCTTTTTCTAGAGGCATACAACACTGTTTAAACAGTCAAATAACTGCTTCGATCTTATTACTACTACCGGTAAAGACTACTTCAACTACTACACGAATAAAAATTACCACTACCGTACACCTAATAAACGAACAACCGATCCTGACGATTGTCCAGTAACAAGAAGAAAACGACCATGTCTTACTCAGTCATCCCCTTCAAGTACGACTTTGATCAAGATTCTATTGACAAAATTGAATACAAGAACACCCAAGAAGTCAATGGATCTCAAGAAGTTACCAAGATCAAAATCCCTTTGATTACTGCAGGATCAACCAAATTACAAATCCTTTTTACCATCAACGAGTTCATTCGGTCCAAGAAGACCCTCAACTTAACCACAGGACCAAGAATCTATGACAAGTTTGTAGATCTCCTCAGAGACTACACCGACTGTAGCTGGTGGAACAGCTATGTGTCAACCAATGTGCCACAGAGAACCGTGGACAACTTCCAAACCACAGTGGAAGCATTTATCAACTTCAAGTTCGACAGCAACCTTGATGCCTATCAGAATCATAGAAGATTCCTCACCAACATCAAGAAGACAACCACCATGACCGTACACCAATTTGTAGCACAAGTCAACTTCCACAACCATGTTATCCTTCCATTACTTCCGGGACACCCACCACAAGATGCAGAGATCAACGAAAGAGAGTTCAAGAATCTAGTCTTTGAATCGATGCCTGAGGACTGGAAACACATCTATCAACAACACCACTCTCCCCATAGAGATTCTCTCTCTGAAATGATGATGAGATTTGAAAGATTCCAATCTGCACAGAATAGAAAGAACAAGAAATCAGATAACTCGTCTCAAAACAACAACAACAGCAACAACAATGCCAACAACAATCATAACAACCGAAATGGAAACAATCGCAACAATCGAAACAACCGAAACAATCGGAATCGAAACAATAACAACAACAACAACCATAACCAACGCAACAACAACAACAACAATCAACGCAGCAACAATCAAGGCAACAACAACAAAGGCTCGACTAGGATCTCGAACGACTCACCATGTCCTATCCACCCTGGTACCAATCACACTTGGGGTCAATGCTACACCAACAAGTATGGCACCAATTCCAATCAGTCCAATAACAACAACAGAGACAACACCGACTCGCATGTGAACGATCGCAGTAACTCCAACAACAGCAATCGATCCACTACCTCCTCTTCACATGGCAGTAGCTATCATGAACCAGAGCAACACATGTGTGTCTTCATCAATGAACCAGAAGAAACCATACCTGCCACACCTTGGCCGGATCTCTTCCATGTAGACATGGATATCGATGAAGAATACTACAACTTGGATCTTCAAAGATTTCCCTCTGAAAAGACCGATTCCGACAACAACAGACAAGATGTTGCTCCCAGCACCAACAATGTCGACATCGACCTTGATCCAACCACAGTAAGTGTTTGCAACTCAATCAATGGATCCCTTGGCAAGTACTACTTGAAAACCCTCTTCGATTCTGGATCAACCGACAATCTTATAGTGGAATCAGAAATTCCCTCTGGAATCAAGAAGAACCTTCTAGACCAACCAATTCAAATGCAGACGACAAATGGCAAAACCACTTGTAACCACTATGTAACCTTGGAGAACACCATATTCCCAGAACTATCCTATTCCATGAAAGTCCTACGAATCAAATGCTTTGTCGTCTCTCAGAATATCAACTACCATCTCCTCATTGGAAGAAAGACAATGAGAGATCTTGGAATGAAAATGGACTTCGAGACTTGTACCATAGAATGGTATGAGAAGACAATGGACTTCCACCCGCGAAATTACTTTGACAACAAGTCCTTGCTTCACAAAGTCATGTCTGCAGAGCCACATGCAATTGCAGAAAGTTATTCCAACCAATCAATCCAACAATCTTATGTAGATGGAACCACCAAATATGAGAAAACTGATCTCCACAAGCTCGTCACCAACCAAACCCATCTCTCCTACCAAGAGAAACAAGCCCTGTTACCAATACTCCTCCAAAATGAAGAACTTTTTGAAGGCTTGAACAACAAAGAATTAGGCATTTTCCCTAATCAAACCTTCCACATTGATCTCCAGCAAGGCGCAACTCCATATCATGTAAAACAACCATATTCCATTCCACTGCACCAACAAGAAGCAGTGAAGAAAGAAATCGACCGACAAGTGAAACTTGGTATTCTCGAACAATGCTATGCAACTGAATGGGGAATGCCAACCTTTGTAGTGCCAAAACCAGATGGCTCCTGTCGCCTCATCAGTGACTTTAGAGAACTCAACAAAGTCACCAAGAAACTTCACTATCCACTCCCAAAGCTCCAAGATATCTTCCACAGAAGAAGAGGCTTCAAATATGTCACCCTTATTGACGTCAGCATGCAGTTCCACACCTTCAAACTCGATGAGGCCTCTACCTGGCTTTGCGTCCTTGTTACTCCATTTGGAAAGTTTCGACTGCTTTGATTGCCAATGGGCTTTCTCAACTCTCCAAGTTGGGCCCAAGGCTGTATGGAACAAATGCTCTCACACTTGAAGGACATCGAAGTGTACATCGATGATATTGGTATCTTCTCAGACACTCTCGAATCCCATTGCAAATCAGTCTCTTCTGTCCTGTCCTTACTGAAGTCCCACAACTTCTCTGTCAAGCCCTCCAAGTGCCACTGGTTTCAATCGCAAGCACCATGGCTTGGCCACATTATCTCGCGTGATGGTATTAGACCCAATCCAAACAAGATTGCTCCTATCCTGAAACTTGCTTTTCCCTCAACAACAACCCAACTTCGATCCTTTGTTGGGATGATTAACTTCTATCGGAACTTCTATCCCAAACGCGCTGAGGTCCTTGCACCCCTTACGGACCTCTCTGGAAGAGCCAAAGGCAAAATCTCTCCGACTCCAGAACTTCTTGAAGCCTTCAACAAAGCCAAGTCCCTCATTGCCAATGACATCCTCCTCGCCTTTCCTGATCCAAACAAGCCCTTCCATGTCTATACTGATGCTTCTGACTACCAACTTGGAGCTATTGTTCGCCAAGATGGCAGAATCATCCTTTGCTTCTCTCGAAAACTCAACTCAGCTCAAAGGAAATACCCAACAATCGATAAAGAAATGCTCTGTATCGTAGAAGTCTTCAAAGAATTTCGAACCATTCTGTGGGGTGCTGAAATCATAGTATGGACCGACCATATCAACTTAACCAGGCAAAATCTTACAAGCCACAGAATTATGACTTGGAGAATGCTCCTTGAAGAATTTTCCCCAGTATTCAAGTATATCAAAGGCAAAGATAATGGGCTTGCTGATGCTCTCTCACGGCTTCCCATCCAGCAAGACCCTCCGGAGAAAAAGAAGGAGTTCTTCGGTCCTCCCACTCTCGCCCCAACAGATGACGACTCGGCCGACTCGAACCTTGAAACTGACTCAACCAACTCCGACCTTCTCTCTCTTTCTGAACTGTTTCTTAACTACCCAGAAGACATTCCCATGTATCCCTTAGCCTTCGACCAACTCGCCCAAGATCAAGCAGCCAACGCAGATATCTCTACCAATCCCCGTTACACAACTGAAAACTTCAATGGCACCGACTTGAAAGTTGTAGACTCCAACGGTCGACAGAAAATTGTACTCCCTCCAAATCGAGTGCAAGCCACGATCAAATACTACCACCACGTGCTTGGCCATGCCGGCGCAGAAAGATTGTATCAAACCATCAACCAATTTGTATATGCCCCAAACCTGAAGGACCAAATCAACGCCTTCTGCAAAACTTGTGACACGTGCCAACAATACAAGAATAGCCACCAAAGCCACGGACAGCTCCCTACCAAAGAACACCAATATGTTCCTTGGGACACCATTGCAATCGATGGAGTAGGCCCTTGGAAAATCAAGATCCCTGGCCACGGAACAGTCTCCTTCAATGGCTTTACCATCATGGACATGTGTACCAACCTCCTCGAGATCATCCGAGCTCCACAAGTGAATCCAACCGGCCTCATGGCAGTCCATGCCCTCTGACAATGGCTGGCTCTCCAGATACCCCAAACCAGTAAATTGTATTATTGACCAAGGAACCAACTTCATGAGTAATGACTTCCAACTCCATCTTGCCAACCTAGGAATCAAAGCCAAGGTCTGCTCAGTTTGGAACCCACAATCCAACGCTGTACTTGAACGAGTCCATGACACCATGAAGTCTGCAATGAGAACCGAACTCAATACCAACCCTCCACAGACTCTCCAGGAAGCGACTGATATCATCGACAGCATCTTTGCATCGGCTCAGTTCGCGGTTAGATCGACCATCAACAAGACCTTCGGAATGACGCCTGGAGCCCTTGTATTCCACAGAGATATGTTCCTACCAATTCCTGTGATTACAGATTTGGCCATGGTCAGAAACAAACGCCAGGCTCAGATAGATAAGAACGCGATGAAAGAGAATAGCCACAGGAAGATTCATGATTACAGTGTAGGAGACCAAATTATGGTGAAAAATGAAAAGCTCATTCCTGGTGCTTTTGATGCAAGAAGCAAAGGCCCCTACACCATACAGCAAATTCACACAAATGGTACAGTTTCCTTTCTCTTACGAAATCAAGTAATCCAACGTATGAACATTCGAAACCTGAAACCATATCACACCAACTAAAAATTTCTTATCTAAGCAATACTGGTCGCACACGACCAACAAAATTCTGTGCCACCAATCGAACTTTTACGAGAAGGAGAAGAGTGTGGTATTCCAACGCTCACGATTGAAAATTACCCACGACTCAAGAAAATCTGAAAAGCAATGCCACACAAGCCGGTCTTCAACCTTGAAGACTGGATGAAGAACATATCCAAATTCTCCATCTGCTTCTCTATGTGCAATGTACGTTGAATTTTGATTCAACGGCTGTTTACTGTTACAAGCCTTCCAACTGCTCCTCGGAGTAGTTGACAGAAGAGCTAGCTCACAATCTTAGTTTTTAACCAATACATAAACCTTATTTTAGTACCTTTTTCTAGAGGCATACGACAACTATTTCGGGAATCACCCAATAATCTCAAAACTCTAACACACATCCGCAGCATCAATTTTTACGGCGGTACTTGTACCGGTAGTCGTTCACTTCGTTTTGCGAAGAACTCTCCGGCAAAAGAGCGAGACCTATTGCACAATTTTCGAGTAGATAACTTCATCATGCAGGATAGCAACGGTAGCAACAGCGGCGGAAATGACGATAAGAATAGATCAGCGAGTTTAAACGACCGGCTCGACGCTACACGGGCGATGATCGAGTCTTCGCCCAAAGAATGCTTGCCTCTTCTTGATTCAATCCAGAGAGACGTTCAGGCTTTAGGCTTGTTCTCCAAAAACGAAACAATTGAAGATATCAGTACCAAATCACTTCCTTTCCTGGCGATTGAGCATTTACTAGCTGTTGCGCGAGGAAATCTTCCTGTCGAACCCGGCGCCATGGCAGGTCGAAAAGAGAATATCAATCGAAGTTTTAGTCTTTGGGGGCATTTCTTCGAAAGACTTGAAACATTGGAACTGCTATCCAAGGAAGAAACAAATGAATTCCATCGACTCGTGGAATCCCAGCAACAATTAGAGTCTTCGGAAACAAACAACAAAATGTTTTCAAGCGTAGCGGTTGTCGACCGTGATGCAAAAATCGCACGGTTCAAGGCGAAGCAACAGCAGCGAAAAGACATTGAAAAACTGAGGGCACTCATGGATAGAAGAAGCAGATGTGGAATTACACCCGAGGAGGAGATGGATGGGCATGATCTAGATTCGCTAGAACGATCTATGACACTAAAGGAATTGCACATTTTCAAGTTGGAAGCCTTGGAAAATTGGTCTCAGTCGTTGCGAGAGCTGCCTATGATTGAACAAATGATCAAAATGGATGAAGAGCGTCAGCAAAGACAAAAACATACTGGTACCGGTGACAATTCAATTGATCCAAACCGTCGGCGACCACCTCCGTCCAATAAGGGATTGCAGGTCACTCATGTATCACAGGATGCAGCTACCGGTCAACTTCGGTTTAAACGAGAGGAAATTCGCTCGAAAGTGTTTCAGCCAGGTTGGTCGCAACCGACTATGTCATTGGAGGAATTAGGTGAACGAGAATATCAAGAGGCAATGGAACGCGAAGCCCGGCAGAAAAAAGCTGAGGCAAAACGGGCTCTTCAACCGAGGAGATACGAGGAATTAGTCAGAGATGGTTTGGAAGACAATGCGGAATTGGTTGATGCAAGTGCCAAACTTGATAGAGATTGGGACGACTGGAAAGATCAGAACCCAAGAGGGAGCGGCAATAAAATGGCAAATAGGGGAGATAAGAATTTCTAATATATCGTTTAGAAACATTCTACAAGTACCAGTACACGTACACTCCTTGTACAAGTATTATGGAAATTCAATTTATAATGCTCCTTATAATGCTCCCTCTTTGAAATAGAATTTTGAAATAGATTTTTGAAAGGTGCCCGGCTACGGCATGGTGTTGGTCAATAAGGCGTGTTAGGATAGCGTTGTATCAGTTGGTCCTATTATGTAAGGCTGCTTTCCCGGCATTCTCCAAGGGTTCTCTGTCATGGAGTTGTTTGGAAGGCAAAGCGTAGTATCCAGGACTGCAATTTTCAAGTAGAGTTGAAGAATGTATGGGTGGAGCAGGAAGTGCATGGTACAGTAAAGACTACTGTCATTAAAGGTCACCCAGAGTGTGGCTTCCTTCTTGCTTCCAGTGTGTGTGACACTAAGCCAGTCCATTGTTTGAGTATGGTAACCAGTGTTATTGAGTGGGTTGAAAAGGAGAAGTGCGCATACAACATCAACACAAACAAAAAAGAGATGGTGAACAAGTTCATGTGTCTCAACCAGTTTGACACATACAACCATGGTATGGGGAATGTGGACATTGTTGATTAGCTATAAGGAGTACACAGGATCAGCAGGGGGGTAAAAACCTGCAAGTGGTGGTGGTCAATCTTAGTATGGGTGATTGTATTGGGGTACTATTGATAAATGCCTATAAGCTCTAATTAAGTGCGTGCAAAGAGGAAGAAGTGAAAAGGCCCCAGTATGCCACCAAATATGATTTGAGGACAGCTACTGGAGAGTACTGGGTGAACCCTGACAAAGTTGGGACAGAATTGGAAGCTAGGATAAACTTTGTCTTATCTATGAGGGACGTAGTAGGTTTCTCCATTGCCAACACCATCCGAGAGTGGTGGTGACAATGTTAGTAGCAAAGGTGCCACGTCACTAAAACGATGCTCGTGCTAGCTTCCAATTTGTGTAATTTATGTAAAAAGTTCAGAAATGTTTGTCGCACACATTAAAAACAATTCTCTATGCATTTTTGCACGCAACATTCTCCAGGAGAACTATTTTTGCATCCAAAATTGCATCCTCAGTTGAATGGTTTCTTCACCATTTATCTCTGGCACAACTTCATTTCATGCTTACCCCAGTAATAATTTAGACTCCATTCAATTTCCTTTTTCCCTCACATAACTTATTTTTTCTAATATTATCCTCTATGTGCAATGATGTAATGTGTTTGCTTCTTGATAACCAGTAATCTATTAGTATGCTACCTCCATTTAACAATATTCACACTATGAATATGAAATACCAAAAGAAGACAAGCATAGTTTTGTACAAAGAAGAAAGTATTTTACTGGTTTTTGTAATAACCTCATTCATACTTTTCAATTTAAATAGAAGACAAATATATTGTGCAAACAGACATAAAATAATAATTAACTAAGCGCGGTAATATAATGTTGTTATCACCATTATTTATTTTTGCTTCACTATGACTCCTAGTAGTAGTAGTAGTAGTACCGTTGTTCTCATGCTCTTGTTCTCTGTACTATGACAATCTTTTCATGTATTCAATGTAATACTTGTAGTCCTTGTCATCTGTGTTAGAGTCTCAATCATGTCACACTGTTCCATTTCCTTCCATCTCCAATTCTTTTTACTTTCTTTGTCCTTGTCATCTTGTGGTGTATGTTTGCCATTTTGCTGTTGGTACGTTTTCTGTAGTTGTATCTCTAAATCTTTCAACTGTTGCTCCTTTCATTTTTCCATTTTGCTTAGGACATATCTGTAAAAAATGTATCCCTGGGTACTCCAGCATCCCTCCTTATTACCAGACTTACTGTCAGTGAATTTCTTTCTCTTCCTTTGGCCCTTTGTTGTGTTTATCCACAAATCATAGTCATTATAAAGGAAAAACAATGCAAATGCTTCATCACTTGGCGTGAAAATGTTACTGAGTGTTGTTCGGAATGATTTTCTTTTGAAGTCAGTCTCTTCTGGTGACACTGCTCCAAGAACTCTTTTGACAAAGTATTGGAATTCTGGTGAATTTTTACGACAATGGTCTTTGTGCAATTGGTACCTATTTTCAGAGTTTATGTTTCCATTGTCTGTAATTAGAACTGTTGCTGGGAAATTATCTGACATCTATTTGTCCCTTTTATTGTCTACGTGTCAGTGTTAAGAAGATAATTCAGTCAGAGTTGAAGAAAATGTGTATACTGGCAACCACGATGTTGTTGGCTGCTTACCTTTGTAGTCTTTCCTGGCTGGAGTTTGAGCATTGTGTCTACATGTAGTGATTGTTTGGCAGAAAATTCCACTCCACTTTTGATCATTGACATTCATTGTCTTCGGTATTTCATTGTTATTACCTAGTTTTACAATTCTGTCAACCATCAACTGTATGAAGACCGGCTATGGTGGGAATTTCATTTTCCTGAACATTGTTTCCTTGACATACTGGGTAATGTTGTCTTTCATGTTATAGTCATTGATCTATTTTGTTGACATTAGAGTATTGCTATTGATACTGTAGGTGATTGTATCTGTTTGTCTATCATTTGTGTATGTCGGCTCACTTACAGATATACTGCTTGTTTGGCTGTTTGTTTGATCTACAACAACAGTTATACCCCGCACCGGACTGCAAATTTACTGTACCATTATTTCTTCCTTAAATTACATAAAAACTTACTGTTTTTGCTGTAGAGTGTTTTGGTGCGCTAGTTTTATGGGAATTGATTTGTTTTGGAGTAAGTATGTGGATTTTTGTTTTTCATTCAGACTGTTGCAAACAGCCATGGTAAAATTATTACGTGCTGTAACTGCTCAGTTGACTGCATCCTGAGGAGTGCTGTATCATTATTTGTTGTATTATTGCACTTGTGTGTGTGGGGATGGAGGGTTGTACTGCTGATGCGCGCCCATTTTTCATTTGCGCTGCCCTGATAATCGGGAATGCGGTGTCCTGAAAATTTTGACGCGGACCACAACATTATGGTCTTCCCTCCCCCAACAATCCATATGTTCCACCCTTATTCTTACCCCAGCAAGCATAGTAATATCCTATTCATTTGTTTTTACTGTGTTATATCATGGGTAATCAAATGAATCACTATTTTTTTGGAATGTGAGCCCAGCATCACTGTTGACATCGCATATGTATTACTATTACTCCTACTCCTACTTTTACAAAAAAATGAATCTGGAATCGAATACACAGTAGGTATGGTATAATTGTATGCCATTGTGATCCAGAGTAATCTCAAAATTGATAAACAGGAAATTCTGCAATGGTGTTGCAGGAATCAAACAACCAATCAAATTTTTGCAATGGTGTTGCAGGAACTGAATTAATTAAGATTCAGAATGTGAGCCCAACAGCCCCTTTGATATCCCACATGTACTAGTACTATTGTACTTGTACTCCTACTACTTGTACTGTTTGAAAAAAATGAATCTGGAACTGGCTGTATCGCAATCCATAGTAGTCTCAAAACTGACCAATCTGAATTCCTGCAACGTTCCATTTTTGTTTCAAAAGCAGTTCCCATTTTTTATTTATGTCAATCATTGTTGCTGTTTGAGATGTGGGTTTTTTGTTTGTTTCTTATCATTGTCTGGTTAGATATTTTTTTACCCCTTTATTTTGTTGCAAGTTTTCCAAGGATTTACCAATATAATCTGTGTTCATGATGGATTGTTGGTTGTCCAAAACCACAATTCAGATTGTTTTGAAACAACCAAAGATCTTTGTGGCCAAACATTTTCACATCAGGTTCAACAGCTTTCACATCAGGTACAACATAAGCAATGAGGACACATAGTTCCAATTCAGGATCAACATAAGGAAATAACAAACATCAATCCAAATCTCCATCCCATGACGCACAATCAGTTACTGTCCCAGACAATGTTTCTCAAGCAGCTGAAACAAAAGTTCACGAGGAATCACCACCAGGAAAGAAGAGATGACAATCCAAATCTCCATCAAAGGTCACACTTTCAGCTACTTTCCAAGACATTGTTCCTGTAGCAGCTGCTACGACACTTCTTGCTGGGTCATCACAACCAAACAAGGGAAAAACTGGTGTTCAAGGTGGATCAGCAGAAGGAAAGAAGAAAGGTCAATCCAAATCTCAATCAGATGTCTCACAACAAGTTTCTGGCAGAGACCTCTGTCTGGTGGGTCCTTCAATACTCATAAGGTATGGTGGAAACGTTCCAGGTAGTCTTTTTGTACCTCCTTGTTCAACTAGTAGAAAACAGGAAGCTGCTGTTCCCATCACAATTCAGGAAGATGTGGAGTACCAAACGTATCTAAACTATGTATAAAACAATCTTCAATTGGCACTGGATGTTCAGTTGTATGCTAGTACAGAGTTTGTCTAGGCATTAAGTTTGGATGTTACAATCTTTTTTATTCAGTTGATAGCTAAGGTTTACATTATATCCAAAATTATTCAATTGAGTCCCATGCCTAATTTATACAAGATGTCTTTGATTATGAGTGATTCAATGAACAAGAAAAAGAAGGAAAAGCCATTGAGTCCTTTGGGTCCTATACCTTGTCAAATTGACGTGATGGTCAATTTATTTCTCTTTAAAACTGGCAATGGTGTTGTTGGGAAGTTGGCCATATTGGTGGGGAGGGCTCAAATCACCAATCAATTCAACGACTATGAAATGAAAAGTAAACGGGAGAATTTTCAGCATCTGCTACGGAATGTTCATGGCACAATTTTGCCTCGCGCAACTTTGTCCGATGTTCCAATGTTCCAGTACTAAAAACACGTAGATTTCTACACAAATTTCTCCTGCCATATCTTGCTCACTTCTACACCACCACAAACAAAACCAGGACCTACACGTACTAACCAAGACCTGGCCTTTTCTATTTCTCTATCAGCTTGGTCCCTTGTTGCCTTCCTTGGTCCCTTTGGTCTCCTATTCACCATTGTCAGTCGCTGAGCACCACAAAAACCAACACTGATTTCCTTGCATCCAGTACTAGTTCTACATCCAGTACTAATCCCACACACAGCAGTTGAAGTTTCGCGAATCGCTAACGCTTCGATATATTTCCAAGCTCCTCTCCCAAGGTTCTTAAGCATTGTTTTACTCAATGCTCTTCACTGTTACACTCAAAGTTCTTCATTCTTCAAGGTTCTTTTGAACTGTTTCCAAGCCCCTTAAGTCATTTTCACTAAACATTATGGTTTCCCTTGGTCTTTTCAAGTTGAAGCTGATGAACACACACATAACCCTCCCTTCTAGAACCCTTCTAGAAGGTTCCTTATACCTGACCCTTAAGTATTTGCAAGTGCAGTATACTTTATCTAACCCTCCGGTTCTTCCAGTATCCCCTGCAAACTATGAGTACTCGCGAGCTGAACTTCAAGTTCCCTTCTGTTCCTCCCCTGACCTATAAGTGCAAATTCACTTATAGCTCCCTGGTCCTTAAATGTTTCTGCTTAAGACCCTACTTCCTACATATACCTTTCAGGTGTGCACTACAGCTGGCATCTGTTTTCACACCTACAACCTCTTAGTCCCTCCTGAGCGGTTTTGCTTAGAGCCCTCCTGTTCCTACATAGGACCCTTCTAGTGTACAGCCTGCCTTGTTCTTCTTCCTCCAAGACCATGGCCCCTGTGCCCCCTAAGTGTTGTTCTTTCATGGCTCTCCATCCTACATTGGAACCCTCCAGTGTACAGCCCGCCTTGTTCTTCTTCCTCCTCCAAGACCATGGCCCCTGTGCCCCCCACTAAATGGATTCCACCTAGGTTCTTCCATCCCACATAGGACCCCAGTGTACAGCCTGCCTGGTTCTTCTTCCTCCAAGACCATGGCCCCTGTGCCCCTTCAAATGGATTCCGCTTAGGTTGCACTTCTTCCATCCCACATACCGTAGGACCAGCCCGCCTGCTTCTTCCACTAAGTCATGCAGCGCTCCTCCTCATATGTGTATACCCTTCCTACTGTATGATTGTAGGCAGCTGCCTCCTGTTTGGCTTCTGCTAACGGTATCATTCATCAGTTTGTTCTTTGTAGCCTCCCTGCTTGTTTTCAAGGTTTGGTTTGATTTTTTTTCGTTCTACAACTTGGAGCCTAAACTCTCTTTGATTGAGGCAACTTTAAAGTCTGGCTACAGACTGAGTAGTTTAGATCCACCTTCACCTTCAGTGGTTAATGCTACTTAAATAAATACTCCGTATATTATTATTATTGCTACGGAATATTTGTGGCAGGAAATAAGTGGGGAACACAAAACCTCGTGTGTATGGTTGTAATGTGGTGAACTACAAAACAATTAATGTTTGCAAATACTACTATTTGTATTGTTTCTAATAATGGGAGACAAAACAATTCATAAGTAAAGATGGGGATCACATGGCAATCCTCATTTAGGTATCCAACAGCATTTTGTAGCAATTATCAACAAAGGTGATCTTCTTAATTTGGATTGATATTGTTCTTATGTTTGGAAATTCATTCAAAACTGGTAACTCACTCATTTTAGTCATCACTACTACTGCAACAGGAATAAAAAGTGACAAGAAATTGAAGTATCAATGTAGTAATGTAGTCCTTCTAGTTGTTCTTATGTTTGTCATTACTATTGTGCACCTGTACTTCTGAGAATTAGTTGTAAATAAATTAGGTGTTGCTTCCAACAAGAATAGTTCTACTATTACACAATAAGTAGACAACAATCATATCTGTAAATGGTGATGGGCATTATCTCCTGGTGAACCTAGCAGTAATCACTCCACCCACCATTATTTAGGTACTAAAAAAGATGATCACTGTGTTCTGCATTCAATACTAAAGACAACAATGATCCTCTTTCCTTGGAAAAGAAGAACAAGAAGCTGTAAATATTTCTGTCCTTTTGTGCCAAAAATGTATAATGAAGAGGAGGAAGAAAACCCACGGATTCCTATGTTTCCCACCAAGTACAGCAAATGCACAAAAGAGCTGCAAGAGGAAGACCTAGTAAATCGATTTTACATCATTTTGAAACTGGATTTGATGCGCTATGTGCCATCAATGGGCACTTGGTACTCACAATCCTTGACCACAAAGGATGATTTGACAAAGAAGCTTTGTCAATTTAGGGAGAAGCCGCGAAGTAGTATGTTAGCAAGAAAGTGTTTCCGGACCATGAGGAAGGCAACAGTGTTGCAATGGACCACATGTGGGCTATGGGTATCATTCTTTTGTACCTTTTGTGCAGTTATTCTGCACTGAAAGGTATAGAGGACATTAAGTGCTACAACAACATTGACATCGGACCAGAAACAGAATCACGAGAACAAAAGAGACTGGAATGGGATGGTCATATATTTCCAGCAAAAGAATGGCTTAATCTGACTCGGCCGGCAAGAGAGCACATTAAAAATTGTATACATTTTCACCCTGGGAACTACTCCTGACCACAGTCAATTCTGTGGAGTGAGTGAATTCTAAAGGCTGAAGAGGCAATCATTGAAAAGGAATGCTTGGCAAATTTGTACTCTACAACCAATACTGGCTGGTACGACACAGACAAACCAAGGTTTCCTCTATTGGGTGACGTCGGACGGATTGGTACACCAAATGTATAGATGAAGTACAAAAGGAAGGCTTGAACCCTTTTTTGTATCATTTTGAAACAGGGTATGACTGTCTACACAACAGAAATAGATGTTTGGTACTCAGAATCCTGGACAGATGCAAGCATATAAATGTTGTGAGAACAAGGCTGAACAGCAGAGAAGGAAGATTTGAGGAAGAAGAAGCTTTGTTGATTTGGAAAGAGGCCCTGGACTATGTCAACTACAAATGATTCCCCGACAGGGTGGTAGGAGACAGTAATGCCACAGACCACATTTGGGGTCTGGGCATCATTCTTTTGTATCTTTTATGCAGTTATCCCCCACTAAACAGGAAGGTAGACATCCACTGTTATGACACCATTGGCATTGGATCAAAAGCAAACTCTCAAGAACAAAACAAACTGGAACAGGATAGGCATATATTCCCTACAATGGAATGGTGTAAGCTGACACAGCCAGCGAGAAAGCACATTAAAGGATGTTTCATCCAGGGAATTGTCGCTGTCTGGTGGCAATTTGGTTGAGTGATTGATGGATAATGATTACTCAGGATCTAATGGTGAAGGAATGTTTGAAAAACATGATCTATGAAACACCTAATGAGTATGCGACCAACACAGAACAACCTGATGAGGTAAATATAACGGCCCAGGATGTGGATAGAAAATGTAACAAACAGGAGTGGGATTCATTGTAACTTCATCCCACGATAATTGCCATATCTCTTGTGCTCTGTGGATCCTTGAAGGGTAATGGTGCCCACAGCCGGAAGGACCACATTGCAACACAATTTGAGAACATCCAATGGAAACCAAGGTACATTTGCGTTTTCCCTCTCATCCCATTTCATGAAAGGCAAACTATCCATGATACCAATAAAAAACTTTGACCCGACTGACCAACCACCCTCTGTACAATGATTTGTTCCTGTTGTGGATTTATGTTCAAACAAATCAAATTCGCCGTCAAGTTGATCAATATTAAAATAATATTGCTTGCACGTTTGCTTGATTAGTGTGGACTTGATTTGTTGGGTTCTCTTAGCAGGAGCCTTCATTTCAGTTTCATGATTGCTCTTGCTGACTGCAGAGTCCCATCCAGTTGGAGGGCCAAATAATGTCATGTACTGTGATACATAACAGAAAGACATGTGATTCTCGACCAGATTGTTCCCCTCTCCCTTACTTTGTTGTTGCAGATTGTTATTTATACAGTTGATGAAATGAACAACCATTTTGTCAAGATTCAAAATACCCTTCTTGTCTCCTTTGAGAACCTGATCAAACATTCCAGCATATTTTAGGAGTTCTTCCATACCAAACAACAACTCAAGGTTGTAAATACAACCGTCAATTTCTTCCTCGCACTTTCTGCTCCTGTTCTCATGATTGGTTGTCATTCTTTGAGACAACAACAATTTGCAACCTTCAGTGGACAGAAGTGCGCATCTGAATGTAAAGCATGCCAATGTACTGGCCCCCTCCTTCTTTGCTGTATGTATTGATTCCCCAAAATTGGTTTGCGGGAAGCCACAATCCGGCTGCCTCTGAACAGCAGCACCATAGTAACCACTAGCTATCCTGTTCATCAAGTAGCCATGTGTTACTTTCTAAGAAATCCTCACAGAAGGTCTCTGCTGCTCGCCTTGTGCAACAAAGTTGGTGCATATGGAGCCTCGTCTCTCCTGGTGACAATAATGAATATTATGTGTGCTTTCTCCAAAATCAAGATCATAAAATGCATTACTATTATGTACACTGCTGAGGTGGGACACATTTTGAAATACTGTTCAACATTCACTCCTTCCTCCCCCGGTGGGATACAATCAGTACAATTGGACACCGTCCATAGACAGACAGATTCATACTCTTCCCCGTTATTGCTTGCCCTTAGACACTTTATCTTCCCAGTTTGAATTGAAACAGGTGTCTTCAGAACATTGACATGAGTGTTATTACCAAGCACCCTTGGACAATTGCAATGCCTACACATTATCTTTGATTGGTGGTTTGATAATGTCCACAAAGTTGGTCGTGCTGGGGAAAATCACCAATGAAATACGCAACTGCAAATTTCATTTAAACAGAAAATTTCTTCTTGTTCCATGGCAAATTGAGCCATTCTATACCATCCGTTAGGTTACAGGCATCTTTCAAAAATGAAGGCACCGCACGAAGGCCAGAGTGAAGATTGTTCACATTGTGGATCAATTCGTCACCTTTATAACATGTACCTGTTGTAACTCTAAAAATCGACCGAAAGGATAGGATAATTAAAATTTAAAGAGATGTGAGCTCAGAGAGACGCTCTTATTTTACTGTGTATTTTACTGTATTTGACCGGTATCCCTGTGTTAGTGTTGTATGTAGGGATGTCTAAACCGGTCGTTGATCATGTGCAATTCGTCATAAGACAGAGAACACATGATATGACCTAAATGTCTGGATACTTGAAGTCATTTATCTCTGGAGGAGTATAAGTAACTTTTCAAGTGTAGAATGGATATGATTCCTGTAGAACGTACGTAAGTAGGGTACGTGTATTTTTGGACCGACAGCACACCCCTTGATTCAACACTTAGTGAAGGAGTGTTGAATTACAAGTCGGTTCTCCATCTTGTAGAACTCTAAAAACTTAAGCTTAGATATCGAATCGGAAGATTGTAATCGTAGAATCGGAGTGGCATTGAAGGAGAGGTGCTTGAGTATGCGATGGTCGCGCGAGACCGATGGAGTCGATGAGTGAATTAACCGGAGTGGATGGCTAACGAATCATCAAGTTGTAGGAGACAGTAGGAATCGATATGTTTGGAGAATCAGGATGTAGTCTTAGATTCAATTCAATCGTCAAATAGAATCAAACGAGTCGATTACTGATGAGGTGGATTGTTTGAACTGGACAGGGAGGATCGATTGTGGATCTCAACAGATGGGAGTCGTATCTGCGAAGATGAGATTGGCGGCTCATTGGCGGCTGATGAAGGTAGGGGCCATAGACAAAACGAATGCTTGTGGAGAGTGACGATGTCCAAGGAATTGATTGTCTTGAGTACCGGCCGAGTCGAAGGAATCGATCATAGTGAAATCCAAAATTGGAGGGAAGAAGGGATGATAAGCTGAGTAGATACTGAATGGATGTAAAGGATGGATGGACAATGCTTGTTTGGTATCGCGGATGGGATAAAGAGTCGTCCGAGAGGAGGAATTGAATTGTCATTCAGAATGGAAGATAAATTGTAGCTCACGCTAATAGTCGTGGAATACAATTGATAGATTGTAGGGATCAATATGGTCGTATATCAGATTGTAGAACCAAATTGTAGGAGTCAAGCAATCGGCATCGAAGGCGATTGATTGATCCTAGAGGAATTACCAACCGTAATTGGTGAGTGATGGATATGGACATATTGAACTCTTGTATATCGATTAGATGTGGTGCCGTAGAGACAAAAGGAATGTCTAGAGACGTAGATGCATGATCAGATGTACGGTACCATTCGGTCGGTGGAGCGAATGGTAGATTGGAGAATCAGAATTGACGCATAGAGGCTTGATCGTGCCATTATGTGATGCCGTAGAATAGGATTGGTCTGAAGGAATGCAAGGAGAATATCAAGGCAAGGATTGAAGATCGGGGTCCAAAGCCGATTCGTAGACTTCTTCTGTTTGAGGTCTCATCTAGCTCGTATGTTAATTAAGCTTTGAATCATATCTTCATCTTGATACCGTCAGAACCGGCAACACACCCCTTGATTCGACACTTGGTGGAGGAGTGGCGAATTATCAGTCGGTTCCTTTTAGTGGAATCGGTGTCGCGTGCAGGCGATGAAAAGTAAATTGGTGAAGGGTTATGAGGGAAACTCTGTAAGGTAGATGTGTCCAAATTAAGCGGCATGTGGTGATCCAATGCACACCCCTTGATTCAGATGTACACCCCTCAATTCAACACTTATGGGATTGAATTCCATGGTTCAATCGAATTCCATGGTGGTGAATGATACAAAACGTCAGTCAAAAGTACCGTAAAGCCAATCCGCTTGTGGTGGGGTTACATGAACCAGTGACACACCCCTTGATTCAACACAGAGTGAGGGAGTGTTGAATTATTTATCGGTTCATGGATATTGATTTCAGTGGGATCGCAATACTGGAAATGCCCGGAGACATAAATAAATTTCTTTAAGTGTATCAAGGAAAACAAATCTGGAATTTGTGCACGTGCACGTCCAAATTGAGCGCCATGCAGTCATCCAAGAAACAAAAGGGAGATTGCGAAAGGTTGATATAATCTAAACACAGTCGAAGCTGTAGAATCGGATTAAGAAACCGGTGGAGCAGAGATCGAATCGTAGAAATTGATCGAGCATCGAAGACGTCAAGAGGGCGCCATGCTAATGAAAGCCAATTGTTGTGTCGTGAGTCAAGTCAATGGAGATAAAATATGCGTATTCTGGAACGGTAGTGTTGTTGTGTGGTATACAACCTGTTATCCGGAGGCGAGTGCAGCGACCGGAGTGGAGGCGAAAATTCCAAAGAGGTCTAGTATCACTGATCGAATCGTGAACATTTGGGTATTGTAGTATGAAACTGGGATCTAGATGAAGCGAGAGGGGGTATCGTCACGCCTCTGTCGTATAACCATTGAGCAAACGAGAGAGTCAAACGTATGTAACGGTCGCAATTGGATGGGTACGTAGGTAATCAAATCAACGTAGGATAGAATCGCTTGATGTCTTGGAGGGAGACGGAAAGATAGATCAATGCGTGGACCAAGTCCCTCGTAATCGAAGCTGCTACGAATGATGGAATGTAGAGATCGAATCGTAGGAATCGATTCATAACAACGTGATATCGATTTGTAGGTGCGTAGCCGAAGATGAAAAGTAGAACGTGTTCGATACATGGTGGAGTAAAGCAACTACCTTTGGATGGTGAAGTTGCAGTAGGTGGCGATGTTCAGTCAAAAGTGTCGTAAAACCAATTCATTGACAAGATGTTGGCATATAGATGATACAGATTGACCTTGAGGGCATCCCGATGGCGTTTGGAGATTCCCGAAACGGGTTTTGGTGAGTTGCGAGACAGTTGGGTTTGGATGGTGGCAAATCGCGTGACGACCTTCATGACTTGCTTTGGGCAAGAAGCAATAGGAGACTTGGGTAGAGAAACTGTTTGTGGCAAGCGGTGGAACACCACAGATTGACGCTGAGGATTACATGTCCGTCGGGAGTTGGCTGGCGTCCCTGAGAGAGCTTTGACAGGGGTCGCGACAGCATTGGAATCAACCATTTTGGGAGCATCAGAAGGAATGGTGGCGTGAGGCGAAGGAACGATGGCATTAACATCTTCGACAGGGGTCCCTACAGCATTGGAATCAACCGTTTTGGTATGAACCAAGCTGGGAGTACCAGAAGGAACAGGGACGCGAGGGGAAGGAACGATGGCGTCGATATTGGAGCCGGAAGGAGCAGGCGTATCAGCAATAGAACTGTTTGCTTGTGCAGAGACTTGGATAGACGGTTCAACCGCGGATTCAATGGGCTTGACAGGAGGAATGCCCACACAGGAGGAAGGGACAGGAATAGGAATGACATACACTTCGTTGAAGAGGTGTGCCTTCCAGGTTGGTTTGAACCTCCATGAGGTGATGATGAGTTTGATGGTGATGGATGGTTTGGATGAATAGACGTCGTCTGTGTGGTGTGCGAGTGCATCTTTTGCCACCTTTTCTAAGTCGGCAGGATCACGTAGTGTCTTGGAGACTCCATTTGATGCGACATAACAGATAGGGCATCCAAATAGTAATTTGTTGATGTGTCTTCTCTGGAGTTCTGTTGAGTGGGGAAAACAGTAGATGATGGATTTGGCAACGCTGCCGCGGAGATTGGTCATCATGGAGGGGGCTAGAACCTTGGCGTCTGCATTCTCCACAAATAAGTCTTCCATGTCGATATCATCCATTATCATGGAGTAGAGGTCGTTCAATTGTTCATCATATGGGCTGTTGCCTTTGAATTGGAATAGTATGCCGTCAATAGCGGTCCAATCAAATTGGTCAACCATGCTTGCTTGTGGATTATCAAAGAACTGTGTGTAGAAACAGTGGATACACCCCCTGATTCACAAGCAGGAGGGAAGAAGGAAGGAACAGAAAAACGGTGGCGGCGACACGATGCGGCGGCGTCGGTGTCGTCAAGGAGAACGTGCGGCGGAGAGATCGATGCCGACGAAGGAATCAGAACCGAGGGGAGGACTTGGGAATAACCGTGAAGCGATCAAACGTTCGTCAGAGAAAGAGATGCCAAGGAAAGGACCAGAGTCGAAACCGAAAAAGGGAACCGGCGGCGACGGTAGGAGCGGCGATGGCCGGAGGGAGAAGACCGGCGTTGGCAGAAGAAGCGGCAATGACCGGAGGGAGAAAAAAAAATCGGTCGTCGTGGGAACGAGGATCAAAGAATGAACCGAGGAAATATCGACCGTCGGAGGAGACGATGAATAGATGGAAGGAAGAACCGAGGAAAGGACCGAAGGAACGTTCGTCGGAGAAACAATTGAGGGAGATTGGAAGGGAGTCGCTCAACAGCGGGCTCACAACAATTTGGAGGAGATCTGAGGGATTAATTAATCCGTGGTCTCGGAATGTCCGGACTGGGATCGATGTTGTAGGCCGTGGAGGTGAGAGGGAGAGATGATTGCTGTAGTTGTCGGCGTCCTATCGTTCGATGTGGCGTCGACGTTGGTGTTATGGATTTATCAGAAAATTAAACGATCGTTGGAACAATCCGCGAAGGTATGCGCTAGATCGTTGGAGAAACAATCGGTGAGATTGGAGGCGAACAAGAAGTAACCGAAAAGACCGTCGGAAGGTGCGGCGGAATGACCGAAGGAATGCGCCGTAGAAACAATCGAGGGATGGATTGAAGCAACTATCGAAGGATGAGTTGCAGTATGGTGTGGTTTGAAGTGGTGTGTAGCACAATCAAACGGGCGTCGATGGTCATTTAGGTGGACAATGGACGCAGAAGAGAAAGTATGGATGGGTGATTGCAATCGGCGTGTCCGGGGCTTGTAGACGGCGCGGTCTTTATCGTGTAAGCCAATCAGAGAACTGGTTGGGGATTACAATGTGTGGCATGTCAAATACACCCCCTGATCCACAAGCCGTGAAAGAGAGGGGAAGGAAGATCGGCAAACCGGACTGTGGAAAAAAAAACCCGGAGGAAGGACCGAAAGCCGGCCGACGAATCCGCAAAGGAAGAAGGCGGTGTTCAAGAAACGGAAAGAAGGAACCGACGAAATGACCGAGCGAAGGTGCGTCGGCCGTGTCAAAGGGAAGACCGACGGAAGAGTCCAAAGGGACGGTCTGAGTAGATCTGAGGGAGATTGGAAGGGAGTCGCTCAACAGCAGGCTCACGACAATCTCTGCGCTGGGGGGAAGGCCTATCGCTCAACAGCAATGTCCTCTGGCTGTAACCGGTCAGTGGAGGTGCTGATCGGGCGGAGATAGGCTCTTAAAGTATACGCCAACGCGTGAGTTATAAGGGCTCTATAACCTGTTGTAACTCTAAAAATCGACCGAAAGGATAGGATAATTAAAATTTAAAGAGATGTGAGCTCAGAGAGACGCTCTTATTTTACTGTGTATTTTACTGTATTTGACCGGTATCCCTGTGTTAGTGTTGTATGTAGGGATGTCTAAACCGGTCGTCGATCATGTGCAATTTGTCATAAGACAGAGAACACATGATATGACCTAAATGTCTGGATACTTGAAGTCATTTATCTCTGGAGGAGTATAAGTAACTTTTCAAGTGTAGAATGGATATGATTCCTGTAGAACGTACGTAAGTAGGGTACGTGTATTTTTGACCGACAGCAGTACCTGTGGGGTGAAATATAGTCTCCCATGCATCTGGCCTAGAGTTCCAAGTTAAGGTGTAGAATATACCAAGTGTCATGTTCAGTGGGGTGAGGGTTGTTTTACCACTATTGCCAATTGCAATTCCATCCATGTAGAGAAAAATAGGCGCCAAAATTACTATCTTTGTTGCATCTCTTTTCCCAAGTATCGATCCACCATTGTCCGTGATGGAGTTCATCTATATCAACGTTACCTTGTGGTTGCAGCTGATGGACTGGTAGGGTTGGGCTGCCAGCATGGGGGAAAGTCAGATTTTCTTCCCTAACCAATGTGACATTGGTTAATAGGGAATGAAGTGCTTTTTGGAATGACTGGACATATATTTGTTTATGACCTGCAACATCAGCACCGATTGGTTTCTTGTAACACCAATCAATAAGATGAGGTTCAAAGCCATCACCTTCTATTTCAGGCAAATGAGAAGTGAGCTCATGGTGACACTCTTAGTTTTGCTACTATGTACCGGGGTTCCCTATATTTTACATGGTAGATATCTTCCCGCGTTATGTGCTATTACACTGTGTTGTACCAATCCTTGCTGTATTGCTGTGTTAGTATCGTGTCAGCCTTCCAGTATCGGTCTTTTGATGGTATTGATCTTTTGAGGTTAATTGATTAATTTGATGGGTCTTTTGCTTGATCGTATCTTCGTGTTTTTAATCATGGAATAAATGAGACGTCATTCTGACTCGGTATTGCGTTTCGCGAGCAGCATAAGTGATTTCCTCACGGGCATTTATGTTCATTCTTGCGAATTCGCATATGGGTCCCAAATGTTTACATAGTGCTCTTCTTGTTATGACAAATTGGTTTGTACGCGGAGTTAAGCGGAGTACTAGTTTTTTACCACTTACGGATTTCAATGTAGTGGAGGTATGTTCAGTTTTCAGTCAGATTTCCGTACTACCATATCGTTCATGATACGGTATTTTTGTCGCCGTATTTTTTTGACCAACAACAGTTGCATAATATTCCTTCATGACTCTTGCCCTGGTCTTTATGAGATTTCCCTCTGTCCATGAAAATAAATTAAGAGGCTTTGATTCAATAGCCTGTTCATACAATTCCTTCTCTGCAACTAAAGGCATACTATGATTCCGCATGATTTTCATTAACTTGATCTTCACCTTCAGTTTAAACCTGTTATTTAGGTAAAGTGACCATTGTTAGCAGTACGTTAGAAGTAATAGATACGAGGAACCAATTCAGCAATTGCAACAATGCACTGTTTGTTTTGGGCATCAAATTCAGTTCCAGGTCACCAGATCGGTCACAGTTGTCAGTGGGGTAGGAAGATACTGTGCATAAAAAATATTATGAGTTCAACATTAAATTAAAAAAATGATGAAATTACAAAGGGGGACCAGTGCAGGTCAGCCCACATATGCGCGTGATTCCCCAATAACCCCAAATCTTGGTTGTGTGACGCAGTAGAGTAAATGACAAAACACTTGGAGATGGTGGTACTCTGGGTTGTAGATTGAATGGGAGCTTGGGCTACACCCCTTTTTTGTTTCAAAGAGAAGATGAAGGGCATTATGTGCCATCTTCAGCTGGCTCAGACTTTGAAAGGAGGGGAATCTTGTCTGCTTGTGTGTATTGATTGCTATGGTACTCTCCATTCGTCTACTGATCACTTATCATAGAAGGTGCTGCTGAAATAAAACTTCACAAAGCAAACAAAGAAGCAGGAGAGAAGGGAATGAAACTGATTGATTGCATTGGCAATGTTACTGCCATCGTTGATGAAACGGAGGACAAATAGCATCATCATCGACGTCAACGTCAACGTTGACATCAACTAGTAATGATAGAATGGATCAAACAAAGAATGTATCCTTGGTGACAAAACAGATTGAGATTTGACCTTGGCCTCAACAAGGGCACATGTTGCTTCAAATTCATCATCCCTTGACATTTCTGTGGTGCAGTCTTCGTGATGTTGTTGTATTCTACTAGGCTCAGATGAAGATGGATTTTCAATTCAACAGATGATAGGATGACGTTCAAAAATAATCTGATTTCTGCTGATAGTAGCCAAAAATACCGGTACAAAAGTAAAACATAGAAACACGATTTCTGTGTTATTAAGTGCAAATATTGGTGTTTGATTGTTACTTTACTTGGGTTTAGCGGTCTTTTGTTGACTCTAGTAACAAGAATTTGGACAATGCAATTGTCATTTGCTACATTGTCAAACTCAAAAAATCACAAAAAAAATTCACATGTACGCTATGTACTTAACACCTCCCACATATTAATGGGAGGAAGAGCTATTTGATGAAAATGCCAAGTGATCTAGATTCCTGAACCCTACAAAATTTGAGAATATTTACATGGAAGGGTATTCAAATGGCAATTCTATGGCAAATAACACGCGCAGATACAAAAAATGAGCCGACGACACGCCCTTTTCCGACCCATCTGCCCCCCCTCCAGTAGAAGGGAAGATGAGGATGCACATGGACAACAAATACTACCACATTTGAACACCAGCATGTTACTCCACTGATTTGCCAACCGGGAATGGCAATCAAAAAGAGGGATTAAAGGATACGAAGATACAGAAAAACCAACACCATTTCGATTCTGACAACCATTCTGTTTCTCCTTCACTAGAACAGACCATGAAGGTTCACCAGCACTGTAAAAATAGCACAAAATGATACCCACTCAAATACCTACACATTACTCTACTTTGTTTTTGATTGGGAAGGACATTTGAATGGCAATTTTACAGCGAATTACACGAATGATGAAGATACAAAAAAGAGCCGTCAACGTTCCCTCCGCCAACCCATCTGTTTCCCCTCCACTAGAAGGGAGGATGAAGGTATATACATACAAACACTGCCACATCCAATCGCCAGGATGCAACTCTACTGATTTGCTGACGGGGAACGGCAATTGAATGGTGATCGGACGAGGGATCTGAGGATACGAAAAAACGACACCAACCATTCTGTTTCACCTTTGATAGAACAGGCGACGAAGGTTCGTCACTGTACACATAGTACAAAATGACACCAACTCAAATACACACCCGTTACTCTACTTCGTTTCCGACCAGGAAGGGTATTTTAATGGAAATTCTATGGTGAATACAAAGATACAAAAAAACGACACAAAACAGTCGACGGCCCTTCTCCGACCCATCTGTTTCCCCTCCAATAGAAGGGAATGAGGGCTCACATGTACAAATACTACCAGTTTTGAACGCCAGCATGTTACTCTGCTTCTTCTTTGACCAGGAATGGTGATCAAATGAACACAACAGTGATCAATCAAACATTATGGCCATACAAAAAAGCTGCGGGCCCTTAGGCATCATGCAGAACAAACTTAAATACAGTACCAAAATATTATACAACACGCTACCTTACTCAGAGGGGACTGATTTAGCATCAATACTAGGGGAATTGCTTATTGGTCATCTTATTGGTAGTCACCGTTCTGAAAAAGTGAGCAGTGAAAAAGTGAGCGAAAAGCACCCCCAGGGACATTTCTTACTACTAGAAAGAAAAAGAGTAAGGAACAACAGTCATCTAAAGCACTTGTGGTATTTGTGATATTTCTGTAAGAGTTACACGAAGTCTTATACCATTAAAAATGCAACAATACTGTATGTGGAAATGCGCTGCATGATCTGTTTTTTGAGGGGTACAACATGATTTCTATGTCTAAAAACATAGGGGGAATAGTCATTAGAGGTATGTATCATTAACCGTACCTATTTCTACTTACGAGCTACAGTACTAGTGAAAAACTAAATACCACAACTGCGGTATTTCGGACGTACCGTACTCGTACTCGTACTCGTACTCGTACGTACTGGAAGGGTATTTCTACAAAAACATCGGACTACGGTACGAGTACGTACGTACCGGTCGATACGTACTCGTATGAAGTACGTACGTACCATTACTAATGACACTTTACCTGGTACGTACGATACTCGCAGTTGAAAGGTATGAGTTCGGAGAGCATATTACTATTATTCGTGACCAAATTCGGTCCCGTTTTATTTTTGTTGAAGTATCTTCGCTTCCGATTTGTGGCGTCCATCGCTGTAAAATGCTTGTAAAAAAGCTGGAAGAAAAAGATCCGACCTTTTCCACGCTTCTCTGTTGTTGTAGCGCGTGTAACATCATGGCTTCGGAAGAATCTTGCGTTTGTCGGAACCGACGAATTACAGGACTTCCGTCTGCTGCACCGGTTAGGATTGTTTCCCATAACCATCATAATTATCATACAGGAACAATCAAAATGAAGTCTGCCATCTTTGCCTCCCTCATCGCCACCGCTGCCGCCTTCGCCCCTGCGCAACAGGCCCAGACTTCCTCCGCTTTGAGCGTTAGTGAGCTCGGTATGTTTTCCTTGACATGTAGTTAATTCAGTACGGGCAAGATCAGTGTTCGCATTTAAGTGTATTCTTCTTCCCTTGCCTTCGTTTCACTAACATACGGCGACATTTCCTTTTTCATCTTTTAGAACTTGGAGTCACTGAGCCTCTTGGAGTCTACGATCCTCTTGGATGGCTCGAGACCCAGCCCGAGTCCTTCGAACGTCGTCGTGCTGTCGAACGTAAGCACGGACGTGTTGCCATGGCTGCCGTTGTTGGAACCATTGTCCACAACAACCACATCGTCTTCGATGGATACCTTTCCCCTTCCAACGACCTCAAGTTCTCTGATGTCCCCACTGGAATGGCCGGAATTGCCACCATCCCTTCCGCTGGACTTGCCCAAATCTTCGCCTTCTTCGCCCTTGTTGAGCTCGCATGGATGCCTGCCTCTAAGTACGACGGAGACTACGGAGTTGGTTACTTCGGAGCTGACATCAAGGACCCCGAAGAGAAGGCCCGCAAGCTCAACGTTGAGTTGAACAACGGACGTGCCGCCATGATGGGTATCTTCGGAAACATGGTTGCCGAACAACTCACCGGACAAACCATGTTCGAGCAATACTCCGCCGGACACATCTCTCCTTTCGGAGATGGCCAGGGTGTCTTCTAAATTGCTAATTTTGTTCTTCTACAATTGAGTCGGTTTGATGGCTGAGACGATTTTTGATCTCACTGTAACATACTATTAATGCCTCCCATTAATTGCGCTGATATAATATCTTTCTGTAGTCAGACCGCGGTGCTCACCCGAACACGGCGCACACTGCATGGAGGCAATGCGTTTCGTTGACATAAAAGTTTGTCAAGAGGGCTCAGGAAGTCCGATCTGGTAGTATAGTGTCCTTGATATCTTGTTGGGAGATTTGCGTTGGATTTCGCCTTCGTGAAGTAATGGGGCATCAACTCTCTTCACAGTCCGGTCTGATGTTTACGGACCGGCAATTTGTGGGTGCTTGTGGGTCCTTCGTCGTGTACGTGTTTTGGAAATTTAAGTCGCATAAGATATCATCTGTCTCGTCCTTCTCTTTCCACGGAATTGATCTCTAGAGGTGCGACGCATCTTTTATCGTTAGTTTGCACCTAACGGGCAGGGCCATTTAGAAAAAAAGCTCAACCGATAGTAACGGTAATTCTTTTTCAAGCAATCCGCTGATAAGGTACAAGCAATGATTCAATGATCAGGCTAAGTAGCAGGCAAATCACACTATTGTTGACGCAGCAAACGGATAATGAAGTAAAATTTGCTCGAAGAACATCTAGAATCCAATAAAGCGACCATTTTCCTGTCTCTAATTTTGGATAACGGTTTTGGATGTCTACCGTACAACTCTTTTGTTCATTTATTAAGTCAGAGAACAGTCAGACCTCGCTCTGTAGGATTGTGCGCAGTATAATGGTTAACGATAATTTCCTCTGACTTGGTTGAATAACCACTTTCAGCAATTCCAACCAATGAGATGAAGCACATAATAGGAACGCGAGCACAGGAAAGCAAACACGTGACACGGACATGTTATTCTTCTTCAGCCAATCAGCTTTGAGAAGAACAAGGCTATGACGCCGGACCGGCACCAACCCACAAGAAACATCAGAAGGCTAAGCCGACCGACAAACACAGCAAACACATACACTTTCATTCCAACAAACCAAACATAGACATAAAGACACAAAAAACATCAAAAACGTCGAAATGACGAAACAACGAAAACAACACTTATAATATCCACCCAAAATAACACCACTATCCTCAACAAAACACTCCCCTTGGTCTCCAGCAAGCAAAATGTCTTACACAAGTGGAATATTTGCCAAAGCAGCACGGCAAGTCCAACATGATGACAATGATGGTGTTCCAATTAATACTCAACTTGCATACAGTCGAAAAGGGGAAGAATTCCTTCAGTATTGCACCAGTGTGTTTTCTTCCTGTGGTTACTCCACTCAAATAGTAACTGAAGAAAAGGTCTTTGGCTTTCTTTTCTATCAGGCCTATTGAACACGAAAGACAAGAGGCCGCTGTAAGAAGCATCAATTGCGAACGGAAATTTTCGACGACGACAACTACCACACCGTGATGGCGAAATACAACAGCAATCATGCTGGCGCTTCTTGCGAGGCGATGCTGGAGTCAGACCCTGTAGGTTATGATACAGTGAATCAATACTTCTGTTCCATCCTCAAAATATTGCGGCATCAGAGGAGCCAGAATGCCAACACTCTTACAAAGGAACACTTTCATACTGACAGGGTTACACAGTTGCTCCGTGCTGTCCAATTAAGAAAGAAACGAATCAATCGATCACGCATTGTCCCCCTACATGACGGTGATGAGCATAGAGCGAATTGAGGCTTTCATTTTCTATAAGCATTGTAACAAACATAACTACCACATTGCTGCCTTGAGGGACCAATTCTATTTCCTTATGACCCATTGTGGTGCTTTGCGTGGGGAGTCCTTATTCAAATGCACATTGCCAGATCTGTGCATTATCATCAAAGCTGACAAAGGTGTACACTCCTGCCTGATCTTTATAATGCAAATCATGACAGAGAAAACAAACGGTCAACAAGCTTTGTACGGTCATGTGATCAGGCACTGCAACGTTAACATGTGTCCCATTGGCGCATTGGGTGTCTACTTAATGGCGCGATTCCATGCAGCCGGAGAGCTTTTGCAATACAACTTTGCAGATAACGCGTCATGGTTCATAGTCAAATTACTCACTGATTGTAATCACTCTGTCCAATAACAGACCAAGCCTATGCAAAAACCATGCGGAAAGCATGCAAGGCCTTGGGCGTCGAATTGAAGCATTTTGTTCACTTCGGCTGCGGATCAGGTGCAGTTGCGTTGCAGATGCAAGAGGTGGATCCTCAATACATCAAGATGATCAGAAATTTGGAACCTTGACGTCAGAGAAGATCAGTATTCCTCAAAACTCCCTCTGAAGGCTATGCGGGTCTTGGCTGGACGTGTGCAAGAGAAAGGCAGCTTCTTCTTGCCCCAAGGTACCGTTGACCCACCTCCAGAGCTTTGTCGTCAAGTATTCTGGTTCCTTGACAAGGCAATGGACACGATCACGAATGTCTGCAAGAAGCCGACTGCTCAAGCATTCTTTGAGCTCCTGTTGAATTTGCAATGTTTCGTACTGCAGGATGCCGCGGTCTTGATACACAATGGGAGATAGAATTGCCTCTTCTCTTTGCCCATTTTCAACTCCAAATTGTTCCACGCTTATTAAGCACAAGTTGTTGAAAAGATTATGGGAGCAGGGCTCAACAAGGAGAGAGGAGGTAATACCGCAATCCAATGAAGTATGGATGTGGCGCTTCCGGGGTTTCGTGACCAGCTTCACAACATTCATTCCGAAGTCCATAATGTTTCAAAGGATGTTACATGGATAGACAATAAGGTTAGCAAATTTGAACAGAAACAAGATTCCATCAACAGACAAATGCACCATTACCTGCAGCACATGGCTGCCTTTTGTCTTGCAACAGGAGCAGAAGCAACAACAAGAACGACAATCGCCGGGGCACAAGGTACCAACCTTCTTCCAAGAAAAACCTTGATCCAAGAGGCATTTCACGGTGCCCTCAATGTGGAAGGAGTGGTTTGGACTTGAGGACTTCAAAGAAGATGACTTCCCTGGAGGGATTGAAGAGCTTGAAAAGACATTCCGCAATCGATGGAGGAAGCATTATAGCGCAGCCAAGCAGAAGCAGTTCTCATGACTCGTGTATTATAGAATTCATCAAGGGGAGAGTTCATTCTGGTGAATCCTTAGAGGTACTTCTGGAAGCATGCAACAACCACACTGACGTCACTCCACAATCATGTCTGGAAGGTTAAGTCGTTTCAACTTGTTAGTCCATCCACCACTACCACCATCACCACCACCACCAACCAATCGACAATCAATTCATGGTCCATCCCCGCTTTGCAAACGGTTTGACGACTTCTAGATTGTTGATTGGTTTCCCATTGTTGATTGTCGATTGGAGAGGAGATTCTTCGATTGGACAGGAGAGCCGCCAATTGGAGAGGAGGAGTTGATTTGATTGGAGAGGAGGAGTCGATTCGATTGGAGAGGAGGAGTCGATTCGATTGGAGAGGATCCAATTCGAATTGGATAGGAGAGGAGGAGTTGATTCGATTGGAGAGGAGAGTCAAATCCATTGGAGAGGGGGAGAGCCATGGATTGGAGAGGAGGAGAGGTGATTGTTGATTAGAGGGGAGCCAATTTGATTGGAAAGGAGAGGAGAGGAGGAGTCATTCAACTGGAGAGGAGAGTCGAATCCATTGGAGAGGGGGAGAACCACAGATTGGAGAGGAGGAGAGTCAATTGTTGATTAGAGAGGAGCGGATTGTTGATTGTTAATCCCATGGTCAATTCGATTTGAAGATTGTTTTGCTTAGCATCAGTTTAGATTGGTTGAGGAGGAATTCCATGGTTGATTCGATTCCAAGATTATTTGGCTTAGCAAAGTTTACAGAGCCAAAAAAGATGCAGAGTTTAGTTCCAAATTAGAAATTATGAGCACTTAGTTGCAAAAGTAGAAATTATGAAGTGGAATCACTTGTTATCTAGTAATATCGTGTTTTACGTAGTGGAATCATGTGCTTTTTATTTTTGAAATTAGAATTTCTTCCTTTTGCAAATCACTCCAAGCAATCTCAACCAATCGTGGAAATGGATCCCATTTCTTTGAGTATCGAAGAACGCATCATGTTTAGTTGAGTATCGAAGAACGGAAATCATTTTAGAAAAAGTTTTTGGATTCACCTCGGCCGGTGAGCGGGTAGGGCTGTCTTAATTTATGTTTGACCTTCAGTTCTTCATATTGATATTAAAAACTGGAGTGGAGAACACTCTTCGGGTTCAGGTTCGGGTTTCGTCCGTTGGAGAGAAGAAGAGGTGCGGTAGTCTACTAAAATAAGTGATGTCCAGTACAAAACCTACGCTGTCGTCTGTAAAAAAATAAATGGTGTCTCATGGTACTAAAATAAGAGTCCAGTACTACGTCAAACGTAAACCTACGCTGACTTCTGTAAAATAATTCAACTTATTAATTAATTATGGGCAAGAGAGGGAGTGCAACGAGCTCAAGTGCCCATAACTTTTTTTCCAGCACTGAGTTTTACTGGGTAAAGTGGATTACATTCATGATTACTTTTTGCAATCCCTCCCTATTGTGCTCATAATTGTTTTCTAGTACTGAGTTTACTGGGATAAAATGGATTACATGATTACTTGTTGTAATCCAATTTGTATTACTCTTTTATTACACCGCGCGGCCGGGCAACTCGTAGATTAGATTGGAATAATAATTTAGTAATCCAGTTGGCCAGATTACATGGAAAATTGGCTGTACTGGTGGATTACGGTGCGGTACAATACGGTACGAGTATGTGTGTTAATGACGAAGAGACAAAGTAGGCCTACGTAGAACTTGTACCAGCCCCAAATGTTCAATGTAACACTCATGATCTAAATTGCTCTCATGACTGATTATTTTGAACCTCTTTCGGTTCAAAATTTCCGTTTTTTCTCTCTTTATTACACAAAGTACTCTACCATACAGTACTGCTGTTTGAACCTCTATTGAGAACCTCTATTGCCAAACACACTACTTGTCACTTCTTTGCTTCCTACTCCATCTAATTGCAACTACTTTAACAGCACTGAATAACATATAACAAAGAAACATTAAACTAATTGAATTACACTGTAGCGCCACTTATTGTTGCCCCGTTGTGTGTGCGGTGAGGCGGGTCCTTCTTCCACGGCGTCCAAGGGAAAAAACGTCGATTCGTGTCATCACTTGTTGATTCGTGTTGCTGTTGTCGAAGCTCTTTTCTTCTAAACTGCTAGGCCAATCGATTCACAACTTGGGGATCTTGTTCTTCTTGGTGTAAGGAAGGGGATGCCCAAGTAGCGGGTCAATTTAATGCTATCGTTAAGGAATGGTTTGGTTGAGACCACTTGGTATTGTGATGGGTGTGGTAATGGAGTTTTTTTTCAATTTTTCATGATTTTCTTGACCGTAAGAATCATTAAGTTGGAAGGGGTTCCGGCGTGTGCAACCCCTGCAAATTGGGTATCTATGGATAGCTCTTGACCTTGCCAATTCTGGCACGGTGATTACTTTGGTCAAGAAGTTCCAGCTGGAGAGAAAGATCAATAAGACTAAAAGGACCAAATTTGATGCTTGTAACGAGGGGGACCGGGGAAAAGTGGTCTCAAAATGGCCACCCTACTTTACACATTTAGTCGTACACGTCGTACCGTACATGATTCTACTATGTACAGTACATTCGTTTCACAACAAACCAAGACTTATCACGAATCATCACGAATCAACTCGGATTAAGAATTACTCTTCGCCTTCCGAAACTGTGTGAGCTGTGAACAAGTTCGAGAATTCCAATGTACAAGTACTCGTACTCGTACGTACCCATCATATTCAAAAAGCATACGAATACTTTGCGATTATTACTGTGATCTACGAAGTAAATCTTACCGTACGAGTACCGTACTACGAGTACGAGTACTCGTAATTATTGTACCGTACGAGTTCTCGTACGGTACGGTACGACACTCAACCTTTTGTTTTTCGTCCAGCAGGTTTAGTACGGTACGGTAGGTACACGCTGAACGTAAAAACTACCGTACGACGTACGTACTATGTGCTTCGTAAGGTACGACCTAAGACAAAAATGTCATGAACAAAAAGCTTAACAGAACTGTTGCGCATGCACTACGGTACCTATTACTATTGCGAATAGCACGAGTACAAGTAATTACCTACCGGTTTCTACCGGTCGAGGACGCATTGTGGCCGAAAGTTTTGTGGTCATCTCGGAAAATGTCCGTTCTAAGTTGAGGTGATTCGTTCTTGTACGTACCTACCGTACCGTATTAACCCTTCGGCATCATCTTCTTACGACGACAAAAATTTTCCTGCGTGACAAGGAAAACAATACGGTACTCGTACTCGCACTGTACGAATGCCACATTCGTATTGTCGGTACTTGTAATCGTGCTTTTTGCTAACACCGATCTCCGGCACCCTCATTTCCAGCTTCGACCTCCGTAATAATCCCCAACGTTCCCAGTCCACAAGACAAGAGCGACACTAGAGAAACAAAAGGCCACAATAATTACTTAATTCATAACCATGCCTGATAGCGACAGCAGTGACGATGATAGCAGCGTCGATATCTCAGACGTCGACATTAGTGATGACGAAAGTGCAGACAGCACAATTCCGAGCGAAGAAGAAAGACCTAGCGAAGAAGAAATGCATCAAGACGACAAAGGGGAATCCGTGGAGGAGGAAAGCGAGCAAGGAGAGGATGATGTAGAAGAAGAAGACGATGTAGAAGAAGATTATGATGAAGATGAAGATGTAGAAGAAGACGAAGATGCAGAATACTACGACGACGATGACGACGATTACTATGATGATGAGTATGGCGAGGAAGGCGATGATACAGCACTGCTGCAAGCGAAGGAAGATAGATTCTTTGAACGTCTTAATCATTTCATGAACGTTCAGCGAAAAATCGAAGAGCGAATGCAGAAAATCGATCCAACCGGAAGAATGAAAGATATCGAAGTTACCACACACTCTGGGGGGATTCTGGAAGCCGACGGCTCTTACAAGACCAAGTATCAGCAACAAGACGCAGACGGGGAGCAGGCCCAAAATTTAGGTGAAGTCTACGAGGCAGCATATCAAATCAAGCAATCCCTGAGAGACCTGCTGGATGCTATGGTCGACAAGGTTAAGGGATTGGATTATGTTGATGCAAAAATTGTCGAGCTGAAACCACGTGATGCTGCGAATGACAAGGCAAGAGAGGAATATTTGACCCGTACTCCTGGCCCTCCCGAGAGTTGGATCTATGATATTCTCCGAGCTAGTGTTACCTGCAAGACACTTAAGCAAATGGAGTCCGTCAACAAATTTCTGAAAAAGAAAGCGCACATTGTCCAGGCGAAGAACCGTTTCGTGACACCTGCCTTCAGCGGTTATCGTGACCTTCTCTATCACGTGTTGCTCGACTGGCCTTACAAGGAGAACGTTCAATTTGTAGCCGAGATTCAGGTCCATCACAAGGACGTTCTCAATTTCGAGAAGCTGTTCGGCTTGAAGAATCACTACAAATATTTCCGCCCCGTTTTTGCCGGACCAGACCGTATGGTCAGCCATACACTGAGGGATCTGGAGAAGATCCAGAGAGCTGGGACAATCGATGACGCCTTGCTGGAGAAGATGCTCGATAGCGAGGATGCAAGTCAGCTTTACGTGTGCGGAAAAATATTCGATCTCAAACTCGAAAACCACGAGGCCGCCCTCCACCTGTATTCGCGTGCGTTGCGGATACAAGAGTCAACCGTGGGCCAAGTCGACCCAACAACAGCTGCAATGTACCAAAGCGTTGGCCTTGCGCAAGCAAAGTATGGCGACTATGATCAAGCACTGAGAAGCCTCCAAAAATGTCTCGAAATCCAGGAAGAAGTCTTTGGTCAATACAGCCCCGAAGTTGCCATCACGCGCAGCCACTTGGGTCATACGATTGTGGAACGTGGTGACGACGGTGACGAGTTGTTGGAGCATCGCGGAGCACTGCAGCAATACAAAAAAGCCCTGGTGATCAGAGAGAAGTGTCTGGGAGAGGACCATTTGGACGTAGCCGGGTCGTATCAAAACATCGGGCAATCACTGTGCAAACTCGGAGATTTTCAGGGAGCACTCGCGGCCTATCGAGAGTCGCTATCGATTCTGGAGTCGCTTCTCGGGGAGAATCACGCAGACGTTGCGGTTGCGCATAGCTGTTTGGGCAACGTGCTACACGAACAAGATGACTTTCAGGGAGCTATGGAAGAGTACTCGTTTGCGTTGGCCATCCGAGAAGAGGTATTCGGAAAGAGCCACGTTGCCACCGCCGACTCCCACACGCAGATCGGGCAACTTCTCATGGACGTGCAGGATTACGACGAAGCCGAGGCACGCCATCGTAAAGCTCTGCGAATCCGTGACACAATCCTGGGCAGGGAGAGTCCCGAAGCGGCCGAGTCTCATTTCTTGATTGGGTATGTGCTTAACCAAAAGGGTGACTACGAAGCTGCACTGAAAGAACACGACATAGCTTATACGATCCGCAGCACGATTCTACCGAAAGGTCATCCAGATACCAGAGCATCTCTCAGAAGTGTCAGGGCAAATGAAAATGGCGAACGAGAATAGTGATTTCCTCATGGCACATAAGAAAATCGAAAGCCTAGATTCGTTGATTCTGAACGGAGCAAACGAAACAGAGAATATTGAGGTAGGGATGAAAGCAGTGCAGGGAGGAAGAAGTCAATGGTTGTAAGTTCGATCGGGTCTGATCCAACTACCGATACCTTTATAGTTTAATGTTATACTCGTTAGGTTTTAGCGTGAAAAAGTGACTTATTCAAAGCACTGTTTTTTTTACATTAGATTGAGCACGGTACGAAGTAAATCTTAGTTTGCTACAAGTACACTATCAACTATGATGATAGCAAGTAACTTCATCAATCATTATTGATTGGGCCACTTCCGTTGTACGGAGTATTCTTGAACATCACGTAAACCGGGAGTCAAAGCAAAAGTGGCATAATTTTTTCTTGCATTTATTGGCAGAAAAGTTCATTTATGTCAGAGATAACTATCAATCGTCACGCAAAACGGCCACACGACGAGAAACCGAAATGTTCGAAAATTTCTGTATGGTACTCGTAGTCCACCGGTTTACCGGTACAATCAATACCAGTCGTACAGTACGTACCTGACGAACGAATAAAATTGTTGCGTACCGGTACCGGTACCGGTACCGGTACCGGTACGCGAAATAACAGATGGGAACCGCAAATGATTCTGAACTACTTCGTACGAAGTAAGATTACTTCGTACTTTCAAAGAATGCCCGTGCATTTTAGTCGTGTTCATCATCAAACAATCGAAGCCGATGAGCTCGTTTCCGTCCGACTTACGACAGTAGTATTTGCGATACAATTGTTTCTACCGTACGGTACAACCACTGACCTAAATTGAACTTATACAGCACGAAACACCGAGCTGGAGTGTATTTTGTAACCCAGATCGACTTTACTCTAGTCCTAAAGGGACGACCGATCGGAAAATGACGTCGATGTCATCGTTGTCGTCGAGACAGGCAGATGAAATCCTCGCGAAAACCGTCATTAGATCGAAGAAGGCGCAGGCCATAGCTCGTCCTTTCACCGACAAAAAGAAGGTCAAGGCGGGAACGATAGTAGAGAAAAAAATGATTACGCTACTGAAAATGACACAGGACGACGACTACGGTGAATTGACGACGGAAATGCGAACTCTTGCCAACTTGATTTTAGATATGCAAAAGGGAGTTCTAGAGCAACTCTTGGAATCCGTCGAAACGATCGAGCGCCGTATGAAGGCCTACCAAAACAAAATTAAACAAACCAAAGAGGATGATAGCGATTCTTCCAGTTATTCAGAGGCGGAAGAGGAAACCGAAACCGAGACGGATGAGGAGGAAGAGGAAGATCCTCGAGGAAGATAGGTCATCCGAGCAATTCGGCCAATACAACACAAAAACTACCGTAGGAGGTTTGGAAAAAAAGAAAAAGAAACAACGATACATGGATCGCCTTCGTAATTTTTTTTCTTTTTATCGCACTGCCGAAGAGCGTGCTGGATTCGTCGATCCCCACGGGAAGGTAAGACAAAAACGAAGTGATGCGTTGAATGTCACGAAGGCACGAAAGCAAGAAAGTGGGCGTCGCGTTCGGATTTTAAGCTTTTATTTTTCACTAACGTTTACCTGTAAAGATTGCTGCAATAAAAGTCAGGCCTCACGTAAAGGGAGGAATTCAGGAAAAGAATGGCAGTTACAAATCTTCATATCGACAACAGGACATTCATGGCGAACCAATTGAATTACTGTCTGATCTATATGTCGCAGCAAACGAAGCAAAACCCGAGTTTGACGAAATGATAGAATCACTGCAAACGAATGTTTCTGGTTTGACTTGTGAGGATGTTAATGTTGCTCCTATCAAAGAGATTTCTCGGGCCTCAAATAAGGCTCGGGAAGAATTTTCCTATCGAGAACCCGGACCGGCAGAGTCGTGGCTTTATGACATTCTGCGAGCATCTGTATACTGCAAGTCATACAAACAAATGAGTGAAGTCAACAAATATCTCAAGGAAAACGTCCACATCGTTGAGTGCAGAAATCGTTTCGTGACTCCCCGATTTGACGGATATCGTGACATCCTGTACTATGTATCTGTACCGTACAACAACGAAGTGGCCTTCATTTGCGAGATCCAGGTACACCACTCCGACTTTACAAAGAAAATTGGAGAAAATTCTCATCGGAGACATTTGCGTCCTTACTTTGCCAACGCCGAGAGAGAGCCTGTAGAATTGTTGGGCGATCTCGAGATGCTTTTAGAAGTTGGCCAGGTCGACGATGATTTGATGGAATTTCTCCTCGAAGCAAGCAACCCAAATCAGTTGAAATTATTCGCTAGAATTTTCTATGAACAGCTTGATGAAAACGAAAAGTCGCTAGAGCTCTTCAAACGAGTCTTGACTCTGGAAGAAAAGTTCTATGGAAAGGACGTTCTTCGAACAGGGTCAACTTACCTCTACTTGGGACGAGTCTTGCTCAAGTTGGGCGATTTCGATGGTGCCTTGGTCTACTTGAGGCAAGCATTGCCTGTATTCACACGAAAGCTTGGTTCCCACCATCCAGAGATAGCATCAACACTTACGATAATTGGAGATGTTCACACCTCGCGAGGGGATTTCGATGAGGCTCTAGTGGAACTACGAAGAGGCCTCGAAATTCGCGAAGAATCACTTGGAGCGGACCACATTCTCGTCGCAGAATCGTACCTAAAAGTTGCAAAAGCCCACTGTGATAAAGGAGAATTAGAAAAAGCGATGGATCAATGCCGTACTGCTCTGGAAATACAAGAGTCTATCCTAGGAGAAAATAATGTCAAAGTAACAAGATCGCATTCTATGATGGGGAAAATTTTCTCTCTTCAAGGAGACTATAGTGAAGCAATCGAATGCTACAATGAAGCCCTTTCAATACAAGAAGTAGTTTACGGAAATAAGCACGAGGATATTGCTAACACGTTGACGGAGATAGGAAATCTGAAGATGAAAGAAAATGAATTTGAAGAAGCCGAAAGCATTCATCAGAATGCACTTCAGATTAGAGAAGCGATCTTCGGAAAGCTACACCCTGACTGTGCTGTATCTCATGGACAGATTGGTAGATTGTTGTGTCGCAAAGGAAAAAAGGAAGAGGGGATGGCAATGTTACACCATGCTTTGAAAATGACGATGAAAGCGAATGGAAAATTCCACTCTTCAACTTCCGATCGTTTCGAGGACTTGGCTTCAGTCATGGTGAAAAATAACAACCTCGACAGTGCATTGGGGCAGTATAAGGAGTGCTTGGCCATACGAAAGTGTACATACGGTAAAAATCATCCAAAAACAGCAGAAACATTGAATTGCATAGGTCACGTGCAAACACTGAAAGGGAACCATGCGAGTGCATTATCCTTTCATTCAAAAGTCTTAACAATTCTTGGGAAGGTTGTGGGGTCTAATCACCCTGATGTTGCCAATACATATGAATATCTCGGCAAAGCTTATGAAAACCAGATGAACCATAAGCTAGCACTAGACTATCATACCAAGGCTCTCACGATTCGGATTACGGTGCTAGGGAAACAGCATCCAGCAACAGCGGCATCGTGCTTCGCAATTGCTGGTGTTCTTGAAAAAAAGGAAGATTTTGCTGGAGCAAAGATGGCTTACAAGCAAGCATTGCTTGCATGCCTGAGTCTTCGTGGCGAACATCACGCCGCTACAGCTGGTGCTCGATTGAGGCTTGGTCGATGTTTGATTCACGAGAAGGAGTTTGCTGATGCCGAAGATGAGTTGCGCATGGTTCTTTCGATTAAAGAAGAAACGAACGTTTCTGATGACCTCCAGACCGCAGAGGCATACCGTCTCTTGGGAACTGTTCTTAATCAACAGGGAAAATTCGAAGAGGCAATCTCACTTCACAAGAGAGCTCTTGTGATACGGAAGAGTCACCTCGATGACGACTATCCGTAGCGCCCTTCGATCGTACAGCGGCAATGCATACAGTAATTTTAGACGACTAAATACTGTTTGGATAGCGGTTATTGCTTCTACGGTAGAAAGGAACATATCTGGGTAGGGAAATGACACTGATGCTGGCATTAGACGAATAAAATCGGCATGAAAAGCGGCAATCGATTCTACGGTATTAATGAACGGAAAATCTGGCCGAGGAAGCAACTGGAGCAATATTAGGTGAATGCAATCGACGTGGTAAGTATCTTACCGGTACTGCGGTTGCTGTCCTTCCAGGTACACATGGCATCTGGTAATGAGCCAAAGTGCACTGTCGAGGGATTTGTTGTAGGCGTTCCTGTTAAATGATTCTTCCGAAGGTTCATTCTCGGCTTTCCATCTCCTCCACGCATACGCAAAAACAATACGACAAATATCCAAAAACGCGACTTCGTATTGCTCTTGGAGTATTTTGCGAGGGAAGATTGATGTTGCGACCTCCTCTTCATTCGTCGCGACTCCAAACTTTACCAAAGCCTTCGAAAGACACGAGTGGTAGTGATCTAATAGCTCACTTTCCTTTTTCCCATGAAAGCATACATTTGAGCTGGAAACGGCGCTCGTTATGTGATGGGCGACATCTTCAAAATAAACGACAGGGTTAGATAACACGTATGTTTTCAGTTTTAAAGAATCAAAACGAGTTATTTTGATAGACCTCTCCCTTCTTACCTGTAGCAGCAAGCCCAAATCCGGACCATTGGAAATCAATCATGCCAACTTCGATCCTTTCTGCATCACAATTGGTTTCTTGCTTTTTGCGAAAGAAAAAGTTAGCGTGTTTCGGATCGCCGTGTATCAGTGTGCGATACTTCAACAACTCAACATCATTCGTTTCGCTGTCAGCGAATGGATGTGATTTCCGTCCCACAATGGGAGCAACATCCTCCAGTCTCTTTCCCAACGAGTGAATGTCAACACCTTGTAGCTCGTCCACCTTTTCTAAATCTTCACGAAAGGAAGGATAACGCGCCTCCCAACCACTGCGAACCTTCTTTAGTTGGTCATAGCCCTGGAGTTTTGGTTGCATGTACCCACCATTCGGCCAGACGGCAGATTCTAGATCCTTTCCTGCCTTTCCTCCGTCCTTTCTCCAAAAGTCTGAACCGTGCCAAAAATACGCATGCATGTTTGCCAACTGTTCGAGGGATGCCTTGGCTTCTTCCTTGGGAAGCAACCAATGCTGTCCCCACCCATCAGATGTCTGGAAATACTCTAAGAAAATTGAAAAGGAGCTGTCAAGGAGCTCTTTGGGGATGTCTGTCACAACCGGTCTTAGATCAGAGGAAAGAACTTTGTTGATCTTGATTCCTGCTTCGTGTATCAAGTGCTTGCAAGCATCACTAGTAAGGAACGATGTCTCTACTTGATAGCTGCGGACATCTCGTGTGAGCTGCATTACAAAAATCAACAATAACAACAATGCAATGACACATTTGTAAGACAACACAAACCGATGAGCATACGAGTATCTTACTATTATGCGGGCAGAGCTACTCGCTTCGAAATATAGAAGGGTGGCGCCGTACAGTGCCGGTACCTACCTTGTGTGGCGCGGTTTTCAATTTATCTCGAGCGTGATCCAGATTTGCCATGACAATTCGTTTGTAAAAGATATCAGAGGGTGGTGATTGATGGGAATACTCCGTAGAGGTATTTTCCTCCCAGTCCAGTTGAAATCTAACACCGTTCGACATGAGTCCCCTCCAAGCATCGTCTTCGGGCACGGAGTATCCAATCAGTTTCAGGTTTGCCGGGTTTTCTTCCTTCAGCAGTTGTTGGAGGTCGTCGAGTCCGAATGGTATCCCGTTCAGATCTCTAGCGACATCGATCGCCTGGGAAACTCCCTGGGGTGGGATCTTTTCTCCGATCCATCCTTGGTAAATTTTGTGAACCGATTCTACGTCCGCTCGCATGCTCTGGCACAACTTGTCGTGGAGTTCCGATCCTCCCTGGGACGATGCGACAACACCGAATACATTCCCAAACTTTCGTTTCGGATCGTGAACCAACGGAGCACCGAACATATCCGTGATTTTTCCGCCCTTGCACTTCAGAAGCGCCTCGGGAGCGCACGTGTCCCACAACTGGGTATCGAAATGCTGTACCGAGACGATCGGGGTGGTCGAGGTGGCAACCATGCGAAGTTTCGCAGCCGTCCCACCAACAATGACGTGACGAACGCTCTCCTGGCTCGCCAGCGAGAGAGCACGCTTTGTTGCTTTTTTCAGAATCGGATTGCTGGAGTCTCCCGTCAAGATCGTCATGGTCGACACGTCGTTGCTGTTGCTGTTGCTGTTGCTGTTGATGGTGCTGCCATTGCTGATAGAGTCGGTGTTCGAAGTCGGCGCACCGTTCGGCTCTTGTTGCCAAACACCGGCGAAATTCTTTATATCGGCAATCGCGTAGTGAATTTCTGCCTCGGAAGACAAGTCACCGCCAGAAGGGAACGGCACACCAATGATCCCCGCGATGGGCCGCGAATTTCTGGCAATCCCAATCAAGCATCCCACGTTTTGGAGTCGGCCCTCCACGAACTCGCGAGTGCCATCGACAGGATCCACAAACAGGGCAAGTTCCTCCAGTGGAATTTCTTCGTCCAAATCCAGGGTCAGGGGCCTCGCAACTTCCTGGTCGTCGTACAAGATATTCGTTCGGAGAACAAGGCAGGAGGACCCCAATTCCCCGGCGGGAGGAAGTGGGCCCCCGGATTCTTCTACTTCGTCTTCTTCCCCGATGATCAACAGGTCGTCGCCCCACGTCTCGCGGAGTGATCCGATGATTTTCGCCTGGGCGTCGATATCGCACTTGGTGACGACGCTCCTCGAATCACCTCCGATTTTGAGTTTCCCGCCCTTGTCGTTTTGGTGCGCTCCATGAAAGGATCGGATCACCTGGCAACCCTGCCAACCGGCATGGATGCAACTCGACACCAGCCGGCCCAACTGTATCGT
>CM074782.1:16024328-16121386 GCA_037355745.1 Pseudo-nitzschia multiseries | reverse complement strand
CTTCATTGCGGGGGTCACTTTCATGGTAGCGGTTGTGGTTTTCTTTGTTTTGTTTTGTTTTGTTTTGTTTTGTTTTGTTTTGGCGCGAATCGGAATTCGAACCGTGCAAATCACAATCACAATGTGGTAATTACGGGAGAAAGCGAAAGATTGTTGCGTCTGTAATCCGTAAGATTAAGGAGGAGACAAAGAAATGACCCAATAGACGGTTCATGTTGATTGTGCTGTAACGATACGGTAGGGCAACTGGGACCCTGCATCCGAAGCTTTAAAATCATTGACTCGTATGATTCAAAAAAGGAACGCAATCCAACCGCGAAGACCGCGAAGAAAACGAATCCATAAGTGCGGTTGATTTTTGACGTCCAGCCGTCGTCTCACCTTTTCAACGATTGACGGACGGACAGTCAAACGGTATGTTCCAACCAAACGAGACGAACCGAACCGAGACAACAAAACGCGACGAAACTTTGCTCGAATCTCAAATCATCGAAAATAGGTACCGAGGCGTTCTCCACTGCAGCAATATCCGAAACCAATTTTCGTCAACAGTTTATAACCGTACGGTAGTACGTTTCCAGGAGATTGAGATACGTTCGAGAGCAAAACGGATAATCCAAATCCAAATCCAACCAAATCAACATGGGAAGAAAGAGAGACTTATCGATTTTCGACGCCATCGAAGAGTTGGATTCTCAAGATCGCAAAGCGGACAGGAAGCGACGGAAAGAGACCAACGCGGAAAAGAAAAGAGCACAAGAAGTTCAGATTCAATCAAAAATATACAATCATTTGTTGGAGTCGCGCATCCTTCTCCAACGAGCCATCAACAAAGTCAACGATGGCGCGTTGTCCTCCGGCAACAGCAACAACTCCTCGTTCCACGACAGCTGCAATGCGCTCATACAAAAATTATTGCAAGCACGGCATCAATTATCGGGCGTGTCGGCTCTGCCAGAATCCGACGACGATGATTACAACTGCGAAGACCTTCTTCGACACTCGGCGTCGGCCAGGGCCGATCTCCACGATTCTCTCCAAGACGAATACGAGAAACACAGAGAGGAATGGAAGCAAATTCTCAACCGAAAACACAAAAATCTGCGGCTTCATTCAGGAGTGACGGCCAAGTCTCAATTCCGGATAATGGATTCCTCCTTCTGGGATCAGGTGGAAGCGACCATAGAATACGAAGAAATACGCAGCAACGAGGACAACGGTTCACCTTCCGCGCCATCCAGCTCGGTAGTGTTGTTTGACGATTCAAAGGTGTATCAGCAACTTTTGAAAGATTTTGTTGCAAATTCTACCAGCGATAACAGCGCAAAAAACCCTTCGGACGCACTGCGATCGTCAACAAACTACAAAAACAGCAGCAACAGCAAGAAGAAGAACGTCGACCGGAAAGCGAGCAAGGGAAGGAAAATTCGGTACAAAGAAATCCCCAAACTGGTCAATTTCACTTTTCCACTTTCCCGTCCGAATACCTCCAACCTAGACACGGAAGAATACTTTCAAAGTTTGTTCGGGGGTGCAGGTGTTCCGGCGAAATAACGAGGAACAGCGGGGCCAGGACACGACAGAGCCGTGGCGAGCTGTTCCGTAGCAACAAATCTCGCGTTCCACTCGCAACCAATCACTATCACTAACTGGATAAATCGGAGCTGTCAATACGTGTATCCATCGATTATTCTAAAACTTCTCACTGACGAAAACGATAAATTTGGAGAGTCTCGAATCTCTCGACTATAGTGTTTTGTATTCCTGGCTGTCATCGCACCGAGGTTTCTTCTTCCGTTGGCCTCTTCCTGAAATCCAATCATCCTACTAGTAGGTCACGAGTTGACAATCGGATAGGGAAAAATTCCAACCAAACCTATATCATGTCTATTCCGCAAACTAAATTACTTGTACCGGTAGTACGGAGTACCGAAGTAGTTCGTATTATTTTCGATTCCGAATGAATGCGTGTGAGGATGAATCCCTGGTAAATCTTACTCCCTGTATTCAATAGCTAGTGAATGAACCAGAGCCCTTCTCATTACTCACTCCTTGATCTGTGTAATCCATACTTTTTTACTTCGTACCGGTAGACTCAATCAGCTACTCGAAGAGGGAGTCATAGGTCTCAGGGTCAGCTAAACATTTACCGGTACTTACTCCTATACCGTATTCAGAAATGAATGTTTTTAGCTCTATGGTACTCTTATTTTTTAACAATAACGTGTACCGGTAGGACTCGTTAAAAATGAACTGCAAAAATCAATAGTTAAGGAAACGGGATTCAATTTGCTAGAAGCACTAATTTTTGGTTTCACCGGACCACATGTGTCTTACCGTATTACTTCTATTATTATTATTTTTATTTAACCTTTGTACGTACCGGGTACGAGCGTTACGAGTAAGACTTCGTACACATAAGTCCACCTTAGCCATGGAAAGCGTAATCTTGCGCCTACCGGTATTGCGAATCAGATTGAAGTTCTCATAGAGAATGTGGCTGCTTCTCATTTTTCGATTCCTGTTTGATCAGCGAACAAGATTTCGGAGCTGTTTCAAATACCGGTATTCGCGTAGGATGTAACACCAACAACTACCTCATGCGCCCTTTTTCCATCCCAGAGTATTTGTTGGCAAACCGATGAAGAGATAATTCATTCATTCGGTTCGCAAATTCACTGGGCCCTGATGCTTCGGAGGTGGTTTGACGTTCAAGTGCACTTTGAGAAACTGAAACTCGAAGGGGAGCGTGTCTTTCAGCTTGGTACTGGTATCGGAAAATCCTCCAAATAATAATATGATGGAGCGTGTGGGTTAAAAAAGATTCGCCATGTTGGGCATGCCCGAGGTTTTGAAACGATACAGAGAGACACGTTCCATGTTCTTCGGAAGTGAGTGAGTTAGAGAGTTCAACTCCGGAGAACAAAAGGAATGTGTCATTGGCATCGATTGAGGTATTGAGTTCCGCTTGTACGACGAGATACTGTTCAATATGCCATCCGCGATATCCATGTTTGTTTTTCATAAATTTATTTTCAATTCGAAATTTTGAATGGATCTTACACTGAAAGGTCATGATGACGTTATTTTCCCTTTTCTCCATCCTTCTGCTGTCGTCCATCCTTCCTATCGTCATCAAGGGGGATTCTGGCTCTACTGGTACGGACTACACCGGCTCCCAACTCTACAAACTCTACTCTGCAAAATATCGCTTTTTCAATGGCAAAGAGAGCAAATACTCGTCTTTTCGGCGTAAATTAGATGACGAACTCCCGACTTGCATTCCAGTAGATCAGTTTACAACTGACTACACTGTATTTACTTTGGTCTCATACGAGGGACCAGATTTCGATTTTTTGTGAGTACAATATTGAGTCGTCGACTTACGGTCTTCATAATATGAATACATTCGCAATTCCGTTTTACGATAACATATCGACAATATGCACGAACCTCGTTGAAATCTCTCTTGCACTGTGTTTCTCATGTGTTTTCTTTTTTTTCTTCTCAAAACGTTCCAATTCATCCAGCAATACAACCGTTCTAGCAGAACTCGAGAACGCCTTTTCCGATTCCTACAACGGCCTCATTACTTGTCAAAATGATTACGAGAACGTCTACAAGATGCTCAGGTTGTCTTTGGTCCTGAATTCCAAACCGGTCCAAAACAAGTTTTTGATTGGAAGTATGATTAGTACCAATGCCCGGAAGTTCCACTGTAACTGGGGTGATAGCCCGGGGGTTCCAGATTTATACTCGGACGCTATCGGCTTCCGGCCGCACACACCCATTCAAGATGACGTCTGCATGTGTCATGGTCCATTGGACTCGAGCATGGTGGATAAATACAATCTCGAGGGCCCAATTATCACGCTTTCCCAAGTCATCACTGGTGTCAGACAACTTTGTGTTACTAATTGTACCCCAAATACCACAGAGATTTTATTCAGCGACGAGTTCGTCAGTCTCCCTTGCGGCGTAACCACTTCGAGTAGCATTACTAACAATCCTACCAGACGTCCGACCAGACGTCCGACTAGGAAGCCAACCAGGAAGCCAACCAGGAAGCCAACCAGGAGACCGACAAGGAGACCGACCAGGAGACCGACCAGGAGACCGACCAGGAGACCGACCAGGAGACCGACTCGTCAGCCCACTCGTCAACCCACTCCCATTCCAACAACCAATGCTACTGTTCCTGGTGATCAACCCACTCCTCAACCCACTCCCATTCCGACAACCAATGCTACTGTTCCTGGTGATCAACCCACTCCTCAGCCCACTCCCATTCCAACAACGAATGCCACTGTTCCTGGTGATCAACCCACTCCTCAACCCACTCCCATTCCGACAACCAATGCTACTGTTCCTGGTGATCAACCCACTCCTCAGCCCACTCCCATTCCAACAACCAATGCCACTGTTCCTGGTGATCAACCCACTCCTCAACCCACTCCCATTCCGACAACCAATACCACTGTTCCTGGTGATCAGCCTACTACTATTAGTACTCCTCAACCCACTCCCATTCCAACAACCAATGCCACTGTTCCTGGTGATCAGCCTACTAGTACTCCTCAACCCACTCCTATTCCAACAACAAATGTTACTGTTCCTGGTGATCAGACTATTAGTACTCCTCAATCCAGTCTTGTTACCAGTACTCCTAGCAAAGCCCCTACTGGTGCTCCTACTAGCAAAGTCATTACTGCTGTTGCTGATACCGGATCCCTTACCATTGATGGTACCAGAACCCCTACCATTGCTGATACTGAAGGCCCTACCATTGCTGATACCAAAGCCCCTACTGCTGTTGCTGATACCGGATCCCCTACCAGCATTGCTAGTACCGGAACCCTTACCATTGCTGATACTGAAGGCCCTACCATTGCTGATACCAAATCCCCTACTACTGCTGTTGCTGATACCGGATCCCCTATCATTGCTGATACTGGATCATCCCCTACTATCATTCCTGATACCGGATCTCCTACCATTGCTGACAATACAGGACCCCCCACCATTGCTAATACCGGATCCCCCACCATTGCTAATACCGGATCCCTATCATTGCTGATACCGGATCTCCTACCATTGCTGATACCGGATCTCCTACCATTGCTGACAATACCAGATCCCCTACCATTGCTGATACCGAAGCCCCTACTAGTGTTCCTACCAAAATCCCTGTCGTTCCTCCTACTGAAGCCCCTGTCATTCCTGCTACAGAAGCCCCTGCCGATCCTCCTACTACAGAAGCCCCTGCCGTTCCTCCTACGGATGCCCCTGTTGATCCTCCTACTATGGAAGCTCCTGTCAATCCTCCTACAGAAGCTCATGCCGTTCCTCCTACGGAAGCCCCTGTTGTTCCTCCTACTACTACTACTGAAGCTCCTGTCGTTCCTCCTACAGAAGCCCCTGTTGTTCCTCGTACAGAAGCCCCTGTTGTTCCTCCTACTGAAGCCCCTGTTGTTCCTCCTACTGAAGCCCCCGTCGTTCCTCCTACCAAAGCCCCTGTTGTTCTTCCTACGGAAGCCCCTGTCGATCCTCCTACTGAAGCTCCTGTTGTTCCTCCTACTGAAGCCCCTGTCGCTCCTCCTACTGAAGCCCCCGTTGTTCCTCCTACTGAATCCCCCGTTGTTCCTCCTACTGAAGCCCCTGTTGATCCTCCTACTGAAGCCCCTGTTGATCCTCCTACTGAAGCCCCTGTTGATCCTCCTACCAAAGCTCCTGTTGATCCTTCTACTGAAGCCCCTGTAGATCCTTCTACTGAAGCCCCTGTAGATCCTTCTACTGAAGGCCCCGTCAATCCATCTACCTAAGCCCCTACATTGCTGTCACCCGGAGCCCCCATCATTGGTGCTCCTATTAGAACTCAAGTCTAACTAGTTCTTGGTATATATGACAGACGAGATGCAATGATATTTGGAAATTCAGAAGAGAGATCTACTGTTTTATATATGTGATTTGATCTGTATCTTAAATATATTTGTTTCCCTGTAGAGTTCTGGTTTTATATGTCGATCTTCTGCATAGCTGATTCCGTTGTACATACAATCAATAACAAGGCTAAGTGGAGTCAGTGGAAGCGGTGGACAGTTACCAAACAGGCGTTCATTGTAGAGTGCATGTACAGTCCGATAACTGTCACGCGACCCAACGCGACCCCTCGCAAGCCCTATTTTCATAAAATTGACCCTGCCTTTGTTATGCGCAAGGGCAATTTTTTAAATTCACAATTTTTTGTGGTGAAGAGTTTAAACCCCCCTCAGGTTGCGACAAAAACTCTCCCCGAGGACTCAAAATGTCCCTTGATCTCTCAATTTTGACTAAATTGATTTAAAAAATCTATTTCTCGCTACCAAACTTCCTAACCTTAACCCAAGATATGAAATAAAATTATTTTCAGAAGTGTTTGTTTGCTATGTTCCCGCGTTGTTTCTATGTGTTGTCGGTCAAAAATACATGTACCCTACTCACGTACATTCTACAGCGGTTATATTCATTCTACACTTGAAAAGTTACTTATACTCCTCCAGAGATAAAAATGACTTCAAGTATCCAGACATTTAGGTCATATCATGTGTTCTCTGTCTTATGACAAATTACACATGATCTACGTCCGGTTTAGACATCCCTACATACAACACAAATAACACAGGGATACCGGTCGAATACAGTAAAATACACAGTAAAAATAAGAGCCTCTCTCTGAGCTCACTTCTCTTTAAATTTTAACATCATATACCTTTGGTCGATTTTTAGAGTTACAACAGGTTATAGAGCCCTTATAACTTGCGCTGTTGAGCGTATACTTTAAGAGCCTATCTCCGCCCAATCAGCACCTCCACTGACCGGTTACAGCCAGAGGACATTGCTGTTGAGCGATAGGCCTTCCCCCCAGCGCCAAGATTGTCGTGAGCCTGCTGTTGAGCGACTCCCTTCTAACCTCCCTCAGATCTACTCAGACCGTCCCTTCGGACTCTTCCGTCGGTCTTCCCTTCGACACGGCCGATGCACCTTTGCTTGGTCATTTTGTCGGTTCCTTCTTTTGGTCCTTCCTCCGGCTCCTTTTTCCACAGTCCGTTTTTCCGATCTTCCTTCCCCTCTCTTTCACTGCTTGTGGATCAGGGGGTGTATTCGACATGCCAAACATTGTAATCCCCAACCAGTTCTCTGATTGGCTTACACGATAACAACCGCGCCGTCTTCAAGCACCGGCCACGCCGATTGCAATCACCCATCCATTTTCTTTTGCGTCCATCATCCCCATAAAGGACCATCGACGCCCATTTGATTGTGCCAATTGCGATCCAACGTCTTCTTCCTCTGAATCTTCGACTGTCTTCTCCGACGGTTGATATTTATTTGGTTAATTCCTTTGGTTATTTCTGGACCTCCGAGGATCGTTCCGACGATCACTCCATACTTCACTATTTCGATCCCCGACCTACTGTATCTATAGATCCTTCTACCCAGAATCTCCTTCTGTAATACACACAAGGTCGATCGATTCAAATAACACACTTCCACATCCCAGCACCGACGGTCGATATTTCTTTGGTTCCTTCTTCGAAACATTCCTTTGGTTATTTCCGCACCTTCGCGGATCATTCTCTCCGGTCATCACCGTTTCTGCTGACACCGCCGATTAACTCCTTCTGACGCGGACTACCCAAACAAAACATCCACTAAAGGAATCTCCCTCAGATCTTATCCCGATAGTTGTGAGCCTGCTGTTGAGCGACTCGCTTCCAATCTTTCATCACTATCCCTTTTACCTCCACGGCCTACAACATCGATCCCCGTCCGGGCGTTCCGAGACCACGGATTAAATAATACCATAGATCTCCTCTAGATTGTTGTGAGCCTGCTGTTGAGCGACTCCCTTCCAATCTCCCTCCGATCTACTCCGATTCTTTCTCCGACACTTGGTTTATTATCTCCTCCGCTTCGGATCTTCGCCGCTCTTCGTCCCCGGTCATCTCCTCCACTTCAAATATTCACCCATCTTCTCCGACGGTCGCTCTTTCTTTGGTTCTTTCTTTCCGTCACCGGTCCTTCCTTCGGTCCTACCGGTCGACTCCTTACCGGTTCTTTCTTTTCTCTTTCTCGGGTCATCAATCCTCCGAGAATTCTTCGACTCTTTTCTGTTTCTTTGGTCATCACGCCGCACCTTTGCTCGGTCATTTCGTTGGTTCCGCCGGTTAACTCCTTCCTTGACGATCCCGCACTCGGTCTTTTCCCAGGTCCCCCTTCCTGAAAACGCTCTTCTGGACATCTGTGAACGACGAACGTTCCTTCGGCCCCTTCTACGGTTCCCTCTTCGGAACATTCCTTCGGTTATTTCTGCACCTCCGAGGATCGTCCCGACGATCATTCGGTATTTTGATAACCGATCATTATTTCCGTCAACCAACCACGACCGCTGCACCTTCACGGAATATTCCGACGGTCCTTCAATATTTCAATCCCCAACCTACAACTTCGACTCTTCACTGGTCTTTTGGTTGGTTCTTCCTTTGAATATTCGAGGATCTTTTGGTTAATTCTTCGCCTCGCGTCCTTTGCATTGACGCCACCAACGACCAATTAATTCTTCCTCTTTTATTTCCCTCCTTCTTCCCCTCCTGCTTGTGAATCAGGGGGTGTATCCACTGTTTCTACACACAGTTCTTTGATAATCCACAAGCAAGCATGGTTGACCAATTTGATTGGACCGCTATTGACGGCATACAATTCCGATTCAAAGGCAACAGCCCCTATGATGCACAATTGAACAACCTCTACTCCATGATAATGGATGACATCGACATGGAAGACTTATTCGTGGAGAATGCAGACGCCAAGGTTCTAGCCCCCTTCATGATGACCAATCTCCGCGGCAGCGTTGCCAAATCTATCACCTACTGTCTTCCCCCCTCAACCAAACTCCAGAAAAGACACATCAACAAATTACTATTTGGATGTCCTATCTGTTATGTCGCATCAAATGGAGTCTCCAAGACACTACGTGATCCTGCCGACTTAGAAAAGGCGGCAAAAGACGCACTTGCACACCACACAGACGACGTCTATTCATCCAAACCATCCATCACCATTGAAATCATCATCACCTCATGGAGGTTCACACCAACCTGAAAGGCACAACTCTTCGACAAAGTGTATGCCATTCCTATACCCGTCCCTTCTGCCTGTGTGGGCATTCCTCCTGCCAAGCCCAGAGAATCCCCGGTCAAACCGACTATCCAAGTTCCTGCCCAAGCAAACAATTCTATTATTGATACACCTGCTCCTTCCGACTTAATCCCCGCTACGTCCCCTTCTAGCTCCATTGTCAACGCAATCGTTCCTGCCCCTTGCGAGGCCATTACTTCTGATACTACCAAAATGGTTGATTCCAATGCTGTCGCGACCCCTGTCAAAACTCTCTCATGGACGCCAGCCAACTTCCAATGGACATGTAATCCTCAGAGTCCATCTGTGGTGTTCCACCGCTTGCCACAACCAGTTTCCCTACACGAGTCTCCTGGCGCTTCTTCACTGCAACCCCTATGGTCCAAAGCAAGTCATAAGGGTTGTCACGCAATTTGCCACCATCCAAACCCAACCGTCTTGCGAATCACCAAACGACATCGCGATGCCCTGAAGATCAAGATGTATCACTTGTATGCTAACATCTTGTCGATGAATGGGTTCTACGATACTATTGACTGAAAATTGCATCCGGCTTCAACTTCCCCATCCAAGGTTAGTTGCCTTAGGCCATCTTCTTTGCTCGTTCTCCTATGGCATGACGTTCTTTGCTCTCCCACCAGCAAACAACGAGTCATTACAAGCTCTACGTTTGATACGGCGTTCCACAATCTTCTCCACGAATTGCAGGTTGTATCAACTTCCCAATGCTAATCATTCAACTTCTACAAGTTGATGTACGACCAATCCACACTGAATCCACCATCTTCGTGTTGTTGGTCATCATAGTCATCTGCTCGCTACTCAAGCTATGTATCGAACAATTTCTACGATTCATCCCACAGTCGATCAATCACACCATTGATCTGATTCCTACGATATACTATTAATTGTATTCTACAATCAATTGCTTTCTACGATCGAATCTACGATGCAATTCATCTCTCCCACCAATATGTCATTCTTTGACCACAATGATGAACGACGATACTGGAACACTTGCGTTTCTATCTACAATGACGTTCGTTCAGTACACATCTCATCGAATATTTTGATGGCCATCCGGTCGCACCTCAAGCTACGGATCAAGTGATGTCTACGCTCCACCGTTATGTACTACCCTTGACCCCATCCACATCAAGCCATATATGAGAGAACCCGTTCTCGTGCCCATTGGTTTTTTGGGTTCTTCCCTCACACCTTTCGGTTCATTCCAACGATGCCAACTGCCTCTCCTCCCACATTTGGATTTGTATCCTCCATTCTGGTCGATACCATCGTGTGACGATCAGCTCCGGATTAGGGGGTGTACCCCGCATCCTTCTTTTACAACCACGGGGCACTACTTGAGCGATTCTGTTACATACTTATCATAAAACGCCACGAATCTACAAATCAATCTGCTTCTGCGACTTCCCCTTTTTCATGCGACTAAACCTATGGCGCTACGATCAGGTTCTCCGTTACCGGTGTTCACGATTTGACGTCTACGCTTTGCCCCTACGATCTATCGGTATCACTTCTCTGCACAGGATAGCGTCTGGCATACCTGTCCAATCAACCGATCGTCTTCGTTATGACTTAATCACCACGACCAACAGATAGTCTGCGTTATGACTTGATCACCACATGGATACAAGCTCGATGATCAATGCTATGAATCTACGACTCGATATGCCTCTACAATTCTTCGATGAACCTTGCTTTCCCCGTTCGCTCTACCACAATACCATTTGATCTTATTTGACAATTCTGATTCTCCGTTCTACCATCCGATCAGCGATACATTCGATCCTGCGTCTACAACTATGCGCCAATCTCCTCCCTACAATTTGGTTCTACGATCTGATATATGACCACATCAATCCCTTCGCATTTGACAATTCATTCTGGAATCAATAGATCTGTTTCCTCCCAAATTCATCGATATGAATCCACTTCCTCGATGTTTAATCTCTACCGCCAACATTGTCGCGTCGCTGTGCTCTTCCATTCTCAACACTAATCGATGCTATGATTACACCCAATCTCCCATCCTTGATCGATATACACGAGGTCGATTTGTCCCTATCCATCACTCATTGTTCACCTCATTGATCTCCCCTCCGTTGAGATCCTCCATTGAGCCTTCCTCTCAAGTCTCCTTGCCCGGATACGTGATCTCCCCTCCATTGATGCTAAACACCTCCAGTTTAATCGAATGTCTACATTGTTACTGTGGTTTACCGACTTGCCACATCGGTTCTGTCCGTCATTCCCATGACATCTGATCCCTTCCCGTTTACAATCTAATCTTTACCATGTCATGATACGATCCAATACAGATCCTCCCTCGCGCCTTACTTGCCCTAAACCATCACACCTTCTCTTTCCAATCATGGGGCAATGCTTGAGCGCTTCTACAATTATTCAAGATCTTCCATTATAACTCGATCTGTCCAACGTTCTACGTTCCTACCATTCAAGCGGTTCCAACCAACAATTGATTCTATTCTCCGATTTGGCCTACCTCCCTCCCGTTGGTCCTATCAATCGACGCTTATCCGATGCTTGATCAATTTCTATGATTCAATCTATGATCGAACGGTTTCTTGCTTAATTGCTACAATTTGATCCGATTCGACTCCCTTTGTTTCTACAACCATGGAATTTGATAGAACCATGGAATTTGCCCTACGATTTTGTATCATTCACAACCATGGAACTCAAGTGAACCATGGAATTCAATTCTATAAGTGTTGAATCGAGGGGTGTGCATCTGCATCAAGGGGTGTGCATTGGATAATTGCATGACGCTTAATTTGAACGCGCTGAACTTCCAGCATTTTCATCATAAGCCTCCACCACTTTACTTATGCTCCCCACACGCGACAACAATTCCACTGAAACCCATTCCATGAACAGAGAAATAATTCAACACTGAAACCAATTCCATGAACCGACAAATAATTCAACACTCCCTCCCTCCGTGTTGAATCAAGGGGTGTGTCACCGGTTCATGTAAACCCACCACAAGCAGATTCCAGCAATCTACTTGACATCCAGCATCGCCTCCCTAGACGATTCTGATTCTCCAATCTACCATTCGATCCACTGATTGAATGATATTTGATATCCAGCATCGTCTCCCTAACCGATTCTGATTCTCCAATCTACCATTCGATCCACTGATCGAATGATATTTGATATCCAGTATCGTCTCCCTAACCGATTCTGATTCTCCAATCTACCATTCGATCCACTGATCGAACAATACGATTCTGATTCTCCAATCTACCATTCGATCCACTGATCAAACAATACGTTTGATTCCGATTCAATCTGTACGGTTTGCCGTTGGTCCGCCTTCCTCTTCTCCAAGGACACGGACACGTCTCTTTGTGTTTCTACGGCACCACGTCTTGACATGGCATGATCGAGGATTCAATGCTATCCTACAATTGATCGATTTCTACAATTGGTTTCACAATCAATTCCTACGATTGATTCTGAATATCCCATCACTTAATCACTCGCTCGATGACCCACATTTTGCGCCATTGTCCTCCTACAATACTCAGGCGTTCGAGGATCACTACGACAATTCAATTCCTCCTCTCGGACGACCCTTGGTCATCCCCTCCGTTCGTCTCATCCTCGACTTCTACGATTCCGATTCGATTCTACGATCATATTGATTCCTACGATCTCTCAATCGTATTCTGCACTCCTGGAATCAATAGATCTTCTTCCTACCAAGTCAGAAATGAATCCCCTCCGATTCCATTCGTTTCTACGACACGTTCTCTTTGCGATTCTACGATAAGCCAATCTCACCGTCGCAGATATGACTCCCATCTGTTGAGATCTACAATCGATCATATCGATTCCCGCGATCTCCGATTGAATTATCTCCTCCTTGGATTGATTCCTAATTCTACGATCAAGCGCCTTCCATGATTCGTTATATAATCAATCCTTCTTCTCCGCATTTGATTTGATTATTAAACACACCATCAATCCCTCGACTACAATTAGTAACTCTTCCAGGATCCGCCTCCCCTCTCCATCAATGTTGAAGCGAGCAATTCTTAACGTTTGACTTTTATACTACATTTGGCACTGATGGATCCCAGCATTTGTCCCCTTCTTCCTATGAGTCGATTCAGATTCCCCAATCTCCTTCCCAGGATACGCATCAATATTCCGTCTTGTTTCCAATTTGATTCAATTCGTGCTATGGTCGATCGATCCCTCCGTTGACTGTCGATCCCTTCTTCTACTCCACATTCGAATCGATTATCAATGTTCCATTTCTTCCTAAGATCAGCACCAATATTTGATTCTACGGTACAATTGTGAACGACAAGCCAATTCCTCCTCTCGGACGACTCTTTATCCCATCCGTGATATCAAACAAGCATTGTCCAACCATTCCCTTCTCCTCTTTGAGCTAATCCTCACGCTCGGCCAATACACAATCACTCATGGCTCTCCCCTCCGTTGAGATCCTTAATTGAATATTCTGCTCCAGTTCAATTGATCCGCCTCATTCCTATCCGACTCATATGATTCGTTTCGACGATTGAATTGAAACTTGGCTCTACATTTGACTTATACTACTATGGTCGATCCCTCGGCCGCCGATCATCGTATCCGACACTCAATCGATACTCAAGCTACGATCGAATTACAATTGTCAATCAATCGTCTTTGATGCTGCTCACTTGACTTCTACAAGTGGATTCTCCAATCATATCAATTCCTACTGTCCCCTACGAGTTGATGATTCGTTAGCCATCTAATCAATTGTTTCCAACTCCGATTAACCTTCCATTGATTTCATGACCTCTACATACTCAAGCACCTCTCCTTCCTCATTGATTTACGATTCCAATCTTGATATCAGTCCTTTGTGATTCTACGATTACAATCTTCCAATTTGATATCCAAACCCATACTTAAGGTTTTAGAGTTCTACAAGATGGAGAACCGACTTGTAATTCAACACTCCTTCACTAAGTGTTGAATCAAGGGGTGTGTTGTCGGTCAAAAATACACGTACCCTACTCACGTACATTCTACAGCGGTTATATCCATTCTACACTTGAAAAGTTACTTATACTCCTCCAGAGATAAAAATGACTTCAAGTATCCAGACATTTAGGTCATATCATGTGTTCTCTGTCTTATGACGAATTACACATGATCTACGTCCGGTTTAGACATCCCTACATACAACACAAATAACACAGGGATACCGGTCGAATACAGTAAAATACACAGTAAAAATAAGAGCCTCTCTCTGAGCTCACTTCTCTTTAAATTTTAACATCATATACCTTTGGTCGATTTTTAGAGTTACAACAGTCACGTCGTGTCTTTTTTCATACCGTCATGCCTTTTCATGCTCGCTCCGATAGCATCATGCTCCTTTTCATCACATTCATTTAACACCACCATCAAAACCATTTCTTCCCCTCCCTTCTTCCAATAGCAGAACATGTCACAACCTAGAAAAAATCCCCGTCACTTCAAGAAGGATTGTTATACCAAAATAACCAAATCATGTACCTGTCGTAGCTGCATGTCCGATAAGGGCAAGTCAAAGACATTCATCAGAAGCAGACAAGATTCCTCTTCACACAAATCATACCGATATGTATCACGAGGCCTGTCACGTCACCTTGATTCAATAGCTTTTTGCCCTGATTTCTATTTAAACCATAACCTAATGGAATTTTCATTATCTGCCAAAGAAGAATCCACTACAGTTTACCATTCCCCTTCACAATATGGCCTGACATTGACCAAGAATGGTCCAATTGTTCCCTCTGTTGCTGTTGCTGCCGCTCACACTAACAAGGCATCCTCTAATGAAACGTTCAACTCAGTTCTAAACAGTCAGGTAGTACACAATTTATTTTTCACCAATTGATAGGAATGTAATGGAATCACAGTTTTTTCCTTCAGAAGACAACAGCAACAACGATAACATGGTTATTCATGAAGAAATTTGCCTTCCTATTCAGAACGATAATGGTATGGATGCTGCGGAACCCACAGCATACCAACCAAACATCAATGAAAGAAAGCAATTAATCCGATCCCGTGTTTCTTTTTCACCTACCAATAGGCTCATTGCTGAAATAAAACTCATGAATCTAATGACAAAACACAAGTTACCTCTAAACACATTCAAATCTATTTTTCAATGGGCAAACAAATGTCAAAATATTCATGGTGTTGACTTCAGCACTACCTTCCCCCGCCATCGAGAAGCCATATTTAGTGAAATCAAGTCCAATTTGGGTATTTCAGAGACCAAGTTCGAGCCACACATAATTAACTTGTTACCTGGCAATTTACCCACCCAAATATTTGTTCGATCCTTCCCAGACGCACTTCATTCCCTTCTGACCAATAAGGAATTGATGCAAGAAAAAAATTGTCTTTTCCCAATATCGAGACTCCTCTTTATCCCAAAAACAACCCACCAATCACCAACGAAACATACATAACAGAACTACACCACGGTTCTTGGTGGACGGAATCGTGGAAGCAGATCTGCAATGAAAATGAGGAAATCCTTGTTCTGATCATTTTCTACATGGATGGAATCAGCTTGGATGCACATGGCCGTCTGTCACTCACTCCTCTCAACATGACTCTTGGTATTTTCAATGTTGAAGGAAGAAAACAGCCTGACGCTTGGACCACAATTTATTTTCATCCCGACACTGAAATTGAGAGCATAAGACACACGAAAAAACCCACGGTGAAAGATAATATTCAAAATCTACACACACCGCTGGCAGCGGCTTTGCAATCTTTCAAGCAAGTATGTGAAATGCAGGGCGGGTTGGAGTGGGGTTATCTTCCATATGCAGGAAAAGTGTTCAAAGTGAAAATGAAATTTGTGATTGCATATGTTGTTGGTGATACAGAACTTCACGACAAACTATGTGGAAAGTATGGATCATACACGGAAAAGGTGAAGAAATTGTGCCGACACTGTACATGTCCGACACATGTCATCCATAAACCCAAAGCCCAAGTGGAGGAACAGACCCAACTCTGGGTTCCAGAAGATTTTGAACCCCTCCCAAACATTTCTGCAAGGGAAGACAAGGAGTACTTCAAAAGCATTTCCCACCATCCAATTAAAAATGCTTTTCACAGCCTCAATTTTGGTTGTAATGTCAACAACATTCACTTTGCTACTCCCAGTGAGTGTTTGCATATGCATCAACTGGGTGTAGCACGTAGAGCAGTAGAATCACTTGATTCTTTGTTAAAAGGGAGTCCTAAGTGTTGGTATGCCCCTGATTTAAACACCAACGGCACATCAGGTACTATTGGTTCACTTGCGCAGTTATACGGCGGCCTTTTGTCAAGGCAATTGGACCAAGATTTCCCTAGAACAAAGTTTTCAAGTCAGCTTCTCTCCATCACCAAAAAGGAGGGTAATGATTATTCCGGAATGCTCATTTCCATTCTGATCACCCTTTGTTCCAATGTGGCAATAAACATCATCCAAGACGCGACATTTATTCAGAAACAGGTTGAGGTCATTGAACTGATCCTATCCATGGAAGAATTCTTGAAGCATGGGAATATAACCATTTCTGGATTGGAAAATCTCCCCAAGATGATAATCCATTTTATCAATTGTATTAATTCCACCTGCCTCAGAGAGGGAATGGATACAAAACTGATCAAAAACCATCTATATTTTCACCTTGTTGAGTACATAAAGCTTTGGGGTCTTCCATGTGGATGGGATTCTTCTTATTTGGAATCACACCACAAAACTGAAATCAAAGCACTGTCAAAGAACACTCAACAGAATGCTTCCACATTGATAATGCAAACGGCAAAGCAACAGGAAGAAAAAATGCTGCTACGAGTAGCTACTTCAAAGTTCAATTTTGTGATGACAGAAGATGTTTCTGGTAATCAAATCCCTCCCAAAGTTTCAGGGTCAAAATTTCACGTGTTCATTAACGACGATGGGACAAGTACTATGAGATGGGTTAGGTCATCGAACAAAACAAAACCTCATGTCAACAATCATGGAACGGCGTTTCAGAATTCTCTAACCGGAATGGCGTTTCAGGCTTTGTGTTCAAAGCATGTTTAAATTTGAAATCTCGAAATGAATGTTACTGGGTGTTAAAGAATTGGTTGGAAAATCTCAACATAGAGCACCGTATCTCAAAATTGATGATCGGTATTTCATATTGTTGTGGTTTGTTTTTGTCAGTTTTTAAGTTTTCTTTTGGAACGGCATTGCAGGTGCGTGTAGTAGGGAACCATAGACCGGCCTCCCAAAGCTATCCCATGGATATCACTCACACGGTGTACCCCTCCATGATAAAAAAGACAAAGGCAGTTTACTCCAGCCGAACATCAAGACTGATGAAATCACCATACATGAATAAGAAGGTGAGGTTAAATCTAACAAAGCAGAATCAAGCAAAAAGGAAGGATTAACACAGCAAGCACTGTACAAGTGTCAGCGCAAGGATTAACACAGGAAACACGATGAAACTGTCAGTCAGACCAAGGAAATGTACAGGATTTGGGAGAATATGGCTGAAGAGGACCTTAGGCTCATACTTGTAAATAACTCAAGTTTAACTTTAAGACAACATCACAAAACCTGAGCTGGGATTTTAGTAACAATAATTTGCTTGACAAGATGCTGGACCCTTTGTAACTTCTCTGCAAAATTCCACTATACACAAAGATGTCTCTTCTTGAGTCCCGTTTTGTACCTGTTGAAGAGGGGCTTAGAAATCCCATCAAAGAGTCTTTTGCTTGCCTTGTTGGTGGCTTGCTTTTTCTCCCTTAATCTATTCTTCTTGTAGAGGGCAAATTCAAAGGGATCTGTTTGATTGCTCTAGTTATCATCATTGTCAAGGAATGAAGCATCATCCATCAGGTTCTTTGTTGGTTTGCATGGGAAGAAGATTCTTGCCGCTTCATTGAGCAAGGATAGTACTAGTAGATCTGTGGATCTGTGCAGCTCTGAACTCTGACTTTCGAACAGCATGAGCAACAAGGAGTACTAGGCCCTGGCTTGGAACAACACTTTGAAGTAGATTCAGGATGGTACTAAGAGTGCCTGACCATTATGTTTGTCGAAGCTCCCCATCATCTCGTGTCAGTGTTGCTTCTTGTTCCCCTCCTCCTCCTCCTCTGAGGGTTTCTGCTGGCAAGAACAACATCCTCCTCATGAGGAAGATTAAATCGGCTTGAGCAACATCAACAGCTTCAACAAAAGACCTTCGTCGCACAAACTAGATCTGGGGTTCTTTGGGAATCACGCGCATATTTGGGCTGAACTCCACTGCCCCTCCTTTGTAATTTCCTCAATTTTATGAAATTAATATCAAACTCATAATAATTTGATACACAGTACATCTTCCTACCCCACTGGCAACTGTTTTCGATATGGTGGCCTGGAACTCAACTTGATGCCTGAAACAAATAGTGCACTGTCACAATTGCTGAATTGGTCCCTCATTTCTATTGCTACTGACTGACAATGGTCCACACTCCTAAATATCAGATTTATTGTACATGTTGCTACTTGTACTCACCTCCAATTACTACTGGTTATGGAAAGAAGAAGGTCACCAAGAAGAAGAAACCCCCATTGTTTACTGCAAGACAAAGAAAGAATTAGGGAGTTATTATTTCACCTGGTCTACTGGAGCACATTTCACATAATCCCAATATATGTTATTCTTATTACCGTTGTTGTGTTGGGGTAGACAATTTTTTATCTTCCCTGTTCATCAGAAGTTTGAAGAAGAGAGAGGATGCTAGTAAAAAATTAGGTTTAATGAACACTCCTAACAGTCATTTGAGTGGTGGTCTAGTAACAGAGGTGCTCGGCAATCAAGTTATGCATGATCCTGCTGTCCAACCAATGGAGTGTGCCTTGATTGGTCCAGAATGAAAGAACAATGGCAATGGCTCTGTTTCTGATGATAATTGTTTTTCTCCTAATGATGACAATGACGCAAAAGGAATTTGCAGCAAGGTTCCCCCCCTTTTGAGTGTTGATAGAGAAGGCAACAACATGCCTGTTGACGATTCCCCTCCTGATTCAAACATGGCAATTATGACAACCGATACCGGAAGGCATGTTCTATCAGGCAAAGTCAAGGTGAAGATCAGGTTAATGAAAATCATGAAAAATCATAGCATACCTTTAGTTGTAGAGAAGGAATTGTATGAAAGGGCTATCAAATCAGAGCGTCTTAATTTATTTTCATGGACAAAAGGAAATCTCATACAGATGAGGTCAAGAATCATGAAGGACATTTATGCAACTGTGCCTGAAATAGAAGGCAATGGCTTTGAACCTCATCTTATTGACTGGTGTTATAAGAAATTGATTTGTGCTGACATTGCCGGCCATAAACGAACATTCTGAAAAGCACTTCATTCCCTATTAACGAACATCATCATGTTGGTAAAGGAAGAAAGTCTGTCTTTCCCCCATGCTGAAGACCCAACCTTACCAGTCCGGTATCCAGAACTACAAGGTAACATTGATGTAGATGAACTCCGTCGTGGGCAATGGTGGATTGATACTTGCAATAAGAGATGCAAAACAGATTCAAATGAAAATTTTGGTGCCTATAATTCTCTACATGGATGGAATTACAATCAACAATAGTGGTCAAACGACGCTTGCCCCACTGAACATGACACTTGGCATATTCAACACCTAAACTTGGAACTCTCGGCCAGATGCATGGGAGACTATATATTTTCACCCCACAATTACATGTGATAAAGGTGATGGATTGATTGACAATGTGAACAATCTTCACTCTGGTCTTCGCGTGGCACTTTCATCTTTGAAAGCTGTCTGTAACCTAATGGATGGTATAGAATGGTCTAATTTGTCGTGGAACAAGAAGAAATGGTCTGTTTGAATGAAATTTGCAGTCCCTTATTTCATAGGTGATACTCCCCAGCATGACCAACTTTGTGGACATTATCAAAAGCCAATACAAAGATAATCTGTAGGCATTGCAATTGTCCAAGGTGCTTGGTAATAACGCTTGTGTGAATGTTTCGAAGGTTCCCATTTCAATTAAAAGTGGGAAGATGAAGGTGTCTAAGGACAATAGTGGGGAAGAGTATATTTGGCCCTCCAACTGGATGGGACTCTGCAGCCAGTGAGAGCAATCATAAAACTGAAGTGAAGGCCCCTGCTAAGAGAACCCAACAAATCAAGTCAACAATAGTCAAGCAAACCTACAAGCAATTAATGGAGTATTGTACTATTGATTGACTTGACTGTGAATTTGATTTGTTTGAACTTAAATCCATGACAGGACCAAATCATCCTACAGAGGGTGGTTGGTCAGCTGGGTCTTCCAGATATGGGCACCAGCACGTTTTGAGGATCCACTGAGCACGAGAGACATGACAATTATCATGGGATGAAGTTACTTTTTCATCCCCATCCATCATTTAAGTCTAATTCGGGACAAGTGACAAATGCATGGTATGACTGGGCAAATTTTTCAACTAGACCTCATGGATGGACGTGGACTGCAGGATTATCCATGTCAGATTCTGTGCTTGCTTCATCTTGAAGGTCCTTCCCCCCCTGGAAGTTCTGTCAGCGGGTTTGAATTAGTACACAATGATTACTACGCTGTTGCTTGTTGCTTTGTTTCTGTTGACAGAATATCAAGCAAGAGGGAGAAAGAGAAAAAAACTGCAAGACGTTGGTGAAGCAAGGGGAGTTGCAAAAAAAATTATGTTTGTTTGACAGCAATGCCATTGAGTTGGTAGTTGCCGTGGTCAGAAACCGTGGTAGCAAAGACCAATACTTTGTCCTTGGAAAACATGAACAATGGTTGTTTAATTTCCGCAACACAATGACTGGGTTGGAACAAAAGAAATTAGAATTGGTAGTCAAAGAGGGTGAAAAGCGTACTTTAATTTAGGACTGATTTTAATACTTTGATGTACATCAATTCATGTCTTTTTTGATTTTCCATTTTCTGGAACGCCGGTCCAGGAACTCACATTTTAGTTTTCTTTCAGGATCATTGAAATACTCCAAGACTTTTTTGAAATTACGCAACATCGTTACAACAAACCACAACAAACAATCCGACTTTTTTAGTTTTATTTTGGGTTCACTGAGCTACTTAACGACTTTTTCAAAATTGTGCAACGGTGTTGCAGGAAAGGATATCCAAATAAAAGGTAGATTTCTTTAGTTCTAATTTGGGATCATTGCACTAATTAACATTTTTTTCCAAATCGTGCAATGGTGTTGCAGGAAAGTCCAAAATGTCATTTGAGTTCTGGTTTGATTGTTGATAACTTCAATTTATATCATGAACTAAGTTGTACTGGAATAACACTTATTACTACTATTTCACGTGCCCCCATGTGCCACGAGTGATGGGAATTTTGGTGTACTCCTCCAAATCTTCAGGTGAATTCAAATGTTTATGATAAAGATGCAGCCAGTGCTGAATGTTCCTCTTGTTTTTTCCTGTCCCTCCTTTTTGTCGTTGTTCTTTAATTGTTGCAGTTTCTGCTTCTTCTTCTTCTTCTTCTTCTTCTTCTTGGACTGTTTGTTTGATTGGTTCATGAAGGCATCCCACTCCTGTTTGTTACGTTTTCTTTTCATGAATTGCGCTATCACCTCATCCACTTGCTATGTGCTGGTCCCATAGTCCTCATTAGGTGTTTCCTTGATCAATTGCTTCATACATTTCTTCACCATTGTATCAAGACAAATCATTATCCACCAATCACTCAACCAAATTGTTGCCAGACAGGGACGGTTCCCTGGATGAAAATGCATACATCCTTTAATGTGCTTTCTCACTGGCTGCGGAATACATGTCCATCCTGTTCCAGTTTTCTTTGTTGTTGTGAGTCTGCTTTTGGTTCGATGCCAACGGTGTCGTAACAGTGGATGTCTGCCTTCCTGTTCAGCATGCGATAACCGCAAAGAAGGTGCAAAAGAATGATACCCAGACCCCAAATGTGGTTTGTGGCATAAGTGTTGCCTTCCTCATCTTCCGCAAATAATTTGTAGTGGACATAGTCTAGGGCCTCTTTCCAAATCAAGGAAGCTTCTTCTTCCTCAAATTTTCCTTCTCCGCTGTTTAGTCTTGTTCTTACAGTATTCAGCAGCTTGCATCCATACAGGATTGTTAGTACCAAATGTCCATTTCTGTTGCATAGGCAGTCATATCCTGTTTCAAAACATTTTGTGTAGCGATCACCCCTTACAGGAAACCTTTGTCAGTGGGGCAAAACCCAGTATCGTTAGAATCCGTTGAGTAGCAAAACATTTCCAATCATTCCTTTTCAATGATGACCTCTTCAGTCTTTATGCTCCACTCGCTCCACCAAATTGCCATAGACAGGGATGGTTCCCAGGCTGAAAATGTATACACTTTTTAATGTGCTTTCTTGCCAGCCTTGTCAGATTACAGCATTCCTTTGCTGGGAATGGATGGCCATCCCGTTCCAGTCTCTTCCATTCTCTGGATTCAACTTCTGGTCCAATGCCCACTTTGTTGTGGCACTTGATGTCCTCTGTTCCTTTCAGTGCAGGATAACTGCATAAATGGTAGTAAAGAATTATACCCATAGTCCACATGTGGTCCATAGCAACATTGCCGCCTTCCTCATGGTCTGGAAACACTTCCTTGCTGACCTATTTCAAGCCTTCTTCCAAAATTGACAAAGCTTCTTCTGCTTCTTCTTTGTCAAATTGTCCTTTTTTGCTGTTGAGTCTTGTTCTCACAGCGTCAATCTGCTTGCATCCCTCAAGGATTTTGAGTACCAAGTGACCATTTTTGGCACATAGCGCTTCAAATTGGGTTTTGAAATTATATAAAAATGGGCTTAGGTCTTCCTCTTGCAGCTCTTTCCCCCATTTGCTGTACTCCATAGAAATCATAGAAAACCACGGCATTTTTTTTTTCTCTTCCTTGCTGATTCTGTTTTGTTTTCCTTTATCCTGTTATTCCTTCGGACGTATGTTCAGATGGTTGTCTGCCAAGTAATTCTTGTTGTATACTAAAACCAAGAATGATCAAGTTGTTGGACCATACTGGCTACAAGTATGTTCACTGTTGGCCTGTGGATACTTCTCCCCAAACACACTGAGTATGTCCTGGCAGTACCACATTGCACAGCACCTACAGGATTGAAACACTGTTATTCTTCAAATAGTGTAAGTTTCCTCCATGTTGGTAGGAGTTGTTGTTATTGATGACACTGAGGTCATCAGCGGTTCAAGTCCTCCATTTCCATGTGCACTGCTTGGATGTCTAATGACACCCATTCTTTTTTTTGCTCACCAACATTTGTTTTACTACCATCATCAGTAATTATACTGACATTCCCAGATGTGGTGGTTTCCTACTTTTTTGTATGTAGGGCAAATAAGAGACACATTTCCAAATTGTTCAACTAGTAGTAATTTATGTACATGATTTATGAATCTCACAGTAACAATAATCATTTTGTGCTGCAACTAAGAGGAGGAGGATCAGTTCAAGATTATTGCTAACAAACTAGTGATTGATGTACATGATTTAAAAATCTTACAGTAACACTACTCGCTCAGTGTGGCAAACGAGATGAGAAACATTTGAATATTGTTGTTAACATAGTAATTTATGTACATGATTTAAGAATCATCTTACAGTAACAATAATCAGTTTGTGCTGCAAATGAGATGAGAAACTTTTGAAAATTCTTGTTCTCCTTGAATTAGTAATTTATGTACATGATTTAAGATTCTAACACTAACAAAAATCATTTTGTGTTGCAAATGTGATGAGAAACATTTCAAGGTTGCTGTTGAAGAATTAATTTATATATGATTTAAGAATCTCACAGTAAGAAAAAAATGTTTTCTTTCATACTGAGCAACAGTACAATCCTGGCTGTCCGAGAACTGTTTCACGGGGTTCGAATCAACTTATCGCGCACAAATTTTGTGCGTATTTTTAACACGGTAATATTTTGTCAACACCCTGAAATTCGCAACCTTTGTATGAGGGTATACGTAAACTCAGCACTATTTCTGTGCACGTAATGCACGTTACTCTAATCATGATTAAAAATAATATATTTCAGTCTCTAGCAGAACCCAATTATTATTCCGTACCAACAACAATTTCTTCTATTCACAAATAAAAAAGAAATCTTGACTCAGTACTATTAATTCCCAAATATAAAGCTACAGAATAACAATTCGATTCTGCTCTCCTAATTGTGAATTATTTTTTGGGACTACTAGGATATTCCTTTTTTTACTGTAAATTATATTATGTTTGATTTAATCCTATTGCAGCATATTATTATTCCTCTGATATTTCTAATATTCTCAATGTTAAGTTCTCAATTACTAGTAGTTTTCGTATTATGTATGTACTTTTATTTTCTACATTAATTCAAGTGATAAATTGACATTCATCGATGCTGTTATTGCCAGATCAACATTCATCACTCATGGGTTAGAGTTGTGTTTATTACTCTAGCTTTTGCTGCTATTTCTGCTGCTGTGCTCACGCTGTTGCTCTTGTTGCTTGCTGCTGCTGTTACTTTGTTTTGTTGTTCCATTTTGGTATTCCATTTTGACCACGTTCCATTGTTACTCCGTTTTTGTTGTTTCGTTTGCGTTGTTCCGTTTGCGTTCCTCCGTTTGCGTTAGTCCATTTTTGTTGCTCCATTTTCGTTGCTCCGTTTTTGTTGCTCAGATTTTGTTGCTCCGTGTTTGTTGTTTCATTCCATTGTGTCGTTGTTTTGTTCCATTGTTTCATTGTTCCATTTTTGCTAAAATAAAAATAACAGAAAAAAGAATAAGAAAAAATAGAATCTCCAACAAATTGTTGTCATTGTCACTCACTTGCGTTCCGTTGTTGTTCCGTTGCTCCATTTCATTTGGTCTTTCTATTATTTTGTAATTCAATGATACCCCATCATATGCTCAGGAACCAGCAGATGTACTACCAATGGCTCGTTTGAAGTACTACTACTAATCATATGTTCATTATATGTTGTTGGAAGGAATATACTAATTTGTTATAGTTTTTGTTGTACAATTTGTAACAACCCCTCTACATCGAAAACAACTGTCAAATTCAATACAACACAAGATGGAATATTAGCATAGGTACTGTTTTGACTTGATTATTGCTACCAATTAATTTATTTTTGTTATCAACAAATGGCTGTTACAACATATTATTGCTGGTATATCACTTTCCCACATTTATTTCATGTGATGGAGTGATAAATGTTAGTATTCATCCTCCTCCTCCATAAAGTCACTGTCTAGTAGACTAAATATGTTTCCTGTGTTGCATGATGAGGGCGAGATTTGGAAGAGGAGTGGGAAGAGGAACTCCCTAGCGAGGGGGTAGAGGCAGAAGAGGTGTCACAAAAGGAGTTCCCTTTGTTCTTACGCTACACCTTACCTGACTTCCCAGGTTTCTCTTTGCAAAATTGGAGTGAATCAGATATAGTATTAATGTGACAACATTGTTCCCTCAAAGGTGACACTTTGAAAAAAGGGAACCACAGAAACGTACTCTTCCCATCATCAGCTGTGAATAGAAGTTCTTAACCAGGGTATGCCTCATAATGTTCATATTGTTTTGAAACATAATGAGTGATTCCCGGCAGTGATAACGTAATAAAAGACCAAAGTAATAAGCATATATTCACGAGTGAATAGATTGAATAGATTTTTGGCGCACCCAATGGATGAATATTTTTTATTAACAGACAAATTTGGAACTTGGAATCTTTGGAATCCATAAAAAAGAAACAGTAACTGTCTGTTTAAACACTACCCGTGCCACCTACCTGCCTATTTTGGCAAGCAATGCTGTTAAGTATTCAAGACTGGCCGGCAGTTGAAAATTTCAGAATTTTTCATGTACCGTATGATTTGCTTATTTGCTATCCTTGCTAAAACACGCAATTTGCTCTCCAGCAAAAGCAAACACTGCTCTTTCGAAACACTATTTCTTTCGCGAAACACTCTTTCTTTTTTAATTGTAATCGGCAATCAACATGGCGCTGGAGTTTGCACTGCTAGGATACTATGACAACTACTTAACTCCCGATTACAACAACCCACTGCTTGGGGACGAATATAAGAAAAGAGGAAGATAAGAAAAGAAGGGATCGTAGAACTCCTAGGAATCCAATTAAGCAATACAGTCAATCTTCTTTCATGTATCTCTATCAATCCAGAAATGATCAAGCCCTTCTAAATTGCTGCAGAGCCGACCATTTAGTATTCAGGGAGCTCTTTGATTTGTTTGAGTCTTTCTACAATAGATACATGTGCGATGATAAGACTGATCAATTTGGAAGTTTAAGGAATATAATAAACAAAATTTTGTTTCTCGTTGAGAGTTTGATGCGACTGCTGGTTGCCTTGCTCTTATCTTATTCTGGTTCCAAAACAGAGGATCAGCAGCAAGAGCAGTTGCTATAGCGTTTGGAATAACAGCTTCTTCTACGTACAGATGGCTGAAATGTGGACACAAGCTCCTTCTTTGTGCATTACAAGACGATCCTGTTGCAGAAGTTTGTTTGCCAAATGAAAAATAGACTCAACAATACATCAACACTATTGCTGCAAAGTATCCAGCGCTTGGTTCACACAGAGTGTGGGGTGCTTTTGATGGGCCTAAACTACATATCCAGCAGTCTGGCAACTGGACCAAACAGAACCAATACTACAATGGTTGGACTTGTGCTACATACAGCAATAGTGTCTTTCTTTTCTGCCCAGATGGGAAGATCCGGGCTTGTGTCTTGAACACTCCTGGGTCTTGGCATTATAGTACTCAGGTCAACTATGGGCTGTATGAAAAGATGGAGTGCATGTATGAGCTGTACAAGGCAAAGGTTGTTGTTGACTCGGCATTTAAGTTATCTACAAACAACTACCTTATTAGAAGTAGTCAATATGACCCTCTAACAGCTCCTATAGAAATATCTGAGGGTACACCTAATGAAGAGGCTGCGGAAGTGAAAAAACGCGTCATTTGCAAGCCTATTACAGTGAGCAGACAAGCAACTAGCGTTAGACAGATGTCTGAATGAGGAACAAGACAGATCCAAGGTGGGTTCCCTCAACTCAAAGATAACATGTTGCTGGAAGAATTGGGAGACAGGAGGAGCATTTTGAAGCTTGTTGTGTCGTTGTACAATTTCCAGACAGCTAGAGTTGGAATCAACACCATACTCAACACCTACTACATTAGTCAGACTGAAGGTTTCTTCTCCTACAACTCTGTACCAACAGAAACCACAAATAATGTATTTTAGAGTTTTGTCAACTAATTAGTCAATTGATTACAAGTCGATTGATTACAAGTTGATTGATTACAAGTTGGTTGATTACATTAGCACATTAGATAATCGATAGTAGTTACGAATTAGCTGAATTAGCATTATTTAGAGCAGTCGACAATACAACCAAATAATTTTGCTCCAGCGCACCTCTAGTGGTTTTTGATCGCTCTTTTAAGGGATTACACTAGAGTTTTACCATGGTCTTTGTAGCCTAAGTTTCTGTCTGGAGCAATGTTGGTAGTGTTGTTGAGTTTAACTAATAATCAATTCGTTTATTTTAACTAACTAACTAACTAACTAACTAACTGATCGATTGATTTGTCTTCACTACTAACTAACTAATCAATCAATTCGATTTGTCAACACTAATAAATTCCATTTGTCTTCACTAATTGATTCCTAACGAGTCGTCATCACTGCTGCTGTCAATGCTGTCGTTACTGCTGTAGTCACAATGCTGCTGGAGACTGTTTACTGTTCTTTAGTCACATTAGTAACTTGGGGAGTAGCAACCTGCAGAGTAATAGGAGATGTAGTACGACCAAGGCCACGACCGCCGCCGCCACTAGGAGGAGATATAGTACGACTGACGCCGCAACCGGCACCACAACCGGCGCCACTAGGGCCGCCGCCACTAGTAAGTTGAGCACGGAGTGCCTGCAACAACACCTTCCTCTCTTCATCTGCCCTGTCCTGTCTTTGTTGCTGGAGTTCCAATGCCTGCTGCTAAAGCTTTTGATCCTCTCTTCCCTCTTTCAATACTTCAGTAATCACGTTCATCATCTTTGATTTGTTGTCAGCTTTGCGATTGTAATTTCTCTTCTTGCTACTACTATTGGTACTAACTTCTTTGAACTGTGTATCTTCTTGAGTTTTGGGCTGTGTTGGTTGAGTTGGTTGACCAAGTAGAAGTGGTACCGGTTGAGTTGCAACATCAGCAGGAGGAGGAGGAGGAGGAGGAGGAGTAAACTCGTTTCTTTCAACATCATACATACTATCTTCTCCACATGTAATTTGTGATTTAGTGCCTATCGGTCAGTGGAGTTTCTTTGCCTCACTAATGTCCCATCTCATGTTTGGATTGCTAGTTGGCGTCTTCTTCCGTTGCAGTTGATTGCATTTTTTGTGAATGGAATCAGCATCCCTTCCAGGATGTTTTTTAGCATGTAGGTCTGCAACATCGTCCCAGTCATCTCCTCTACATGGTAAGACAGCTCTAATGGCAGCAAACATGTTCTCCAACTCGGCCTTGGTGTAGTTGCCAATCCCGGGTTTCTGGCCTCCAGACGAGGGCATGTTGTTGATTGTTACAATTGATGGTATTGGAGGTGTTGTCGATTCTTTTTCTTTCTTATGTGAGCAGCTGAATGGAATCCATTCATCATCCGACAAATCGTCCTTTCGTGACGTATTGTCTATCGACAAATCTTCCTCTACTAATAATGTACTAGCAAGAGCGACAAGAGCAGCAACAGTAGTGTAGGAGGACATTGGTGTCGTTGTAGCTGCTGCGTTTGTTTCTTCTTCCTTTTCCGGACTGTTTGCAATTTTTCAGCTGGCCAAAATTAGCGATGATCACCAAAATAGCATGACGGCAAAGGAGGTGCAAGAGGTGCACGCCACATGATTGATGTGTGCATTGGGTGACTGAAATATTTGATTTTAGTATGATTTTAAGATTCCGTTGGAGTTTAATTGGTTTTTATTCAGTTAATAAAGTTTTGAAAGTCGAAGCAGTCTCAACTGCCAAATTACATTCAATAGTTAATAAATCTATGTAGTATGTGAATAAATTTATTAGTTTGGTCGCAAACTTGTATTACTTTATCACTGCCGGGAATCACTCAATCATAGACAAATCCGCTATGACTCTTATCACCATCGTACACCACCTCACCAATTTTGTAAGTAGGATATAGGATCTCTGGATTTGGGTCTTTAAACATGACCTTTATGTTACGCGTTGCATGGCCCCGTCCAACTTTCAAAGGAAACTTGGGAATGATTCAGCATTTTGTTCCAATTTATTGTTGTTGCCATTTTTGGATAGTGGCTGCATATGTGTCCAATCTGTTGGAGCCATTTCAAGATGAGTGACCAAAGATGATGGCTTTCTACCTATAGTTTTGTCATTATTTCCAGATTCTGTAGAATTGTTTTCTTCCCCCGTTCTTTTCAGTTTTTTTCTTGGCTGCTGGTTTCAAAGCACCGTTGTTTCCTGAGTTTGCATCTTTGTCATTAGTAGTACTTTCATTTTTTCTATTATTGTCCATGTTTCCCTCATCACTCTTATTGCCCTTGTTCTCTGGCGGCTTACCAACATCATCAAGGGGAAGTAGTGTGTTGCTTTCTGGTTGATTGTCTGTGTCTGACGGATTACTTTTGACAGGAACTTCATTGTTGTTTTCTCACGCAACCAATCATGGGGGTACCAAGCCCTTGCACCCAGAATCTGCACATTTGGAGGTGAGCATTACCCATCCTGCCTTGTATGAATCATTCTTGGATTTGAAAGATCACACTTCCTCCTTGCTCTCAAAGAAACAGTTCCAACTCTCTGCCTTCACTGATCTTGGAAGGCGATAGACAAACCCTCTTCACATCCAAATCAAAATAAATGTCGTACAACTTCATAATAACGTTGCTGTAGTGGAGGACAAAGTGGAAGACTGATGGCAAACCGATTTTTAACAACACTTGACCGGTGCTGGGCATTAAGCTGGCTCGATGAAAACCCTGTGTTACCAACTTCTCCCGAGAAACTACTGTTGATCCCAAGAGAAACGAATTGTAAAATAATTTGGGTAAGAAATATCTGTAGAAATCTTGGTGTGACAAGTATTGAAAGTTAAGGTGATGCAGTGAAAGTGTCAAAAAGATATTATTTCTGACTCCTCTTAACAATTTACCCATAGAAACCAAATTGCCTCACAAAATCCATCTCTTGGTTTTTCTGCATTCGTCAATGCGTTGGAGACACACTTTGGGGAATCACTCCAAGGAACAAACTCTACTATTTGGTTGTTGGGTAGGGATTCTAAGCATTCCACCTGCCTCGACTTGAAATAAGTGCCTAAGATAGTCTAATTGTAGCTTTGACTCGTAGAAACCCTGAGTACCGACTTGGCAATAAGGTCATCCAAGAATTAACTCAAATCCTTCTCCATTCCAAGCGTGGGGTGATATTCAACATTCTCCATGTACCAAACGAGGATCTCCCAGTGCACTACTACTTACTTTTTAATTGTTTTGTAGTTTACCACATTACGACCATACAAATGGGGTTTTGTGTCCCTAACTTGTCTTCCATCATGAACATACCGTAGCAGATGCTGGAAATTCTCCCATTTACTTTTTATTTCATAGTCCTTGAATTTATTGGTTATTTCATTCCTTCCCAATACTGCCAACTTCCCAGTGAAACTGTTGTCAGTTTTGTAGAGAAATAGATTGACCATCACGTCTACTTGACGCGGTATAGGACTGAAACTACTCAATGACTTCTCTTTTTTCCCCTTTTATTCTTTTTCTTTGTTGTAGAATCACTCAATGACATCTTGCGGAAATCGGGCATGGGTTGTCAATAGCTCTCGCTTTTCTACTAATTGAAGGAGTACTACTGTCTTGGGGAGAAACTGAAGCAGCATATGTCAGTGGACATTTCTTGTGGCTGTTGTTTGCTCTTTGTGATATAGAATGAATTTTTGTTGCAGCTCCTTGAGGAACAGATTTTTAGGAAGTACAACCAGAAGGTGGAACAAGACTACATGGATCTTACCCCCATACAATTATTGAAGGAGCTACCGGAAGGAGGTCACCACCAGGGATGCATTGTATGACCTCTGATGGATAATATGATTTACCTTTCTTCTTTCCTTCTGTTGATCCATCTTGAACACCAGTTTGTCCCTTCTTTGGTTTTGATGAACCGCTATCATCAACTGTTGTGGCAGCTACTTCAGGAAGAACGTCTTAGGAAGTAACTAGAAGTGTGACCTTCGGTGGAGATTTGGATTGACGTCTCTTTTTTGGTGGTGGTGGTCCATCATGAAATTTTGTTGCGGCTGCTTGAGAATCATTGCCTGGGGAAGTAGCTGGTAGAGCAACATTGCATGGAGATTTGGATCGATGGTTCTTATTTCCTTGTGGCAATACTGAAGGGAAATGTGGTCTCAATGCCGGCATTGCTTCTGTCCAACCTGGTATGAAGACTGAACCTGACGTGAAACTTTGGACCAGAAAGATCTTTGGTTGTTTCATAACAATTAGAATTGTGATTGTGGCCAAACATCAATCCATTATGAACAAAGATTCTATCAGTAAATCCTTCAAAAACTTTGAACCAATTAAAGGCGGCAACAAAAACCTAACCAGACAATGATAGGAAACAATGGAAAAACTGGCTAACGTAAATGAAAAGCAGAAAACTGATTTTGGAAAGAAAACCTGGAACGTTGGAGGATTATTCAGATTTGTCAGTTTTACAATCAATTACTATGGATTACAAACCAACCACTTGCAGTTTTTAAAAACAGTACAAGTAGTACAATTACAAGTATGGTAGTACTAGTGCATGTGGGATGTCAAAGGGATTGCCGGGTACAAATTCTGAATCTTGATTAATTCAATTCCTGAAACAGTGTTGCAAAAAATCCGTTTGTTGTTCCCTTCCTGCAACGTCATTGCGGGATTTACTATTAGTTTGTATTTATCAATTCCGACATTACTCTGGAGTATAACAACATACAATTATACCACATCAACTGTACAGCCGGTTCCAGTTTTTTTGTTATGTACGGGTATGGTAGGAGTAATACTATACTTCTAATATGTATAAGATGTCAACGGTGAGGCCGGGTTCACATTCCCAAAAAAGAGTGATTCATTTGATTACTGATGATTCAATGTACTAAAAACAAACAAATATGATATTACTATGCTTGGGTGATGATTATAATGGTGGAACCTATGGATTGATAAGGTAGAGAACACCATAATGTTGTGCTCCACACGAGGATTTTCAGGACACCACATTCCCAATTATCAGAGCACACGCGAACAAAGAATAGGCAGGCATCAGTACAATCACCCTCACAAGTGCAACAATACAAGAAATAGTGATACAGCATTCTTGGGAGCGCAGTAAATCAAGCACTTACAGCATGTAATAATTTTAGCACAGCTATTTGCAACACTATGAATGAAAAAAAATCCACATACTTACTCCAAAACAAATCAATTCCCATAAAACTAGTGCGCCAAAACAATCAACAGCAAAAATGGTGAGTTTGTATTTGAGATTTAACAAAGAAATAATGGTACAACAAATTCACAGTCCGGTGCAGGGTACAACTGTTGTTACAGATAGAACAAACAGCCCAACAAGCAGTGTATTGCGAAGTGAGCAGACAAACACAAATGATAGCCAAACAGATACAACCACCAACAGTATCAACAGCGATACTCTACTGACAACAAAAAAGAGCAATCACATTAACATGAAACAAAACATTACCCAGTACATCAAGGAAACAACATTCAGGAAAATAAAATTTCCACCTGAGCCAGTCTTCGTACAGTTGATGATTGAGAGAATTGTAAAACTAGGTAATAATAATGAAACACCAAAGACAATGAATGTCAATGATCAGAAGTGGAGTGGAATTTTCTGCCAAACAATCACTGTGTAGGCACAATGCTCAAACTCAAGCCAGGAAAAACTACAAAGGTAAGAACCGACAACATCATGCTTGCCAGTACACTCTATTTCATCAGTTCTAACTCAATTGTCTTCTTAACACTAACATGTAGACAATAAAAGGAACAACCAGATACCAGACAATTTCCCAGCAACAGTTCTAATCACGGACATCAGAAACTTGAACTCTGTAAATAGGTACCAATTGAATTCACCAGAATCCCAGTACTTCATCAAAAGAATTCTTAGTGCCATGCCCCCAAAAGAGACAGACTTCAAAAGAAAATCATTACAAACAACAAGCAGTAACATTTTCACCCCGAGCAATGAAGCATTTACATTGCTATTTCTTTGCAATGACTATGATTTGTGGATAAACACAACAAAGGGCCAGAGAAAGAAATTCACTGACAATGAGTCTGGTAATAAGGAGGGGTGGAGTACCCAGGGACGTATTCTTTACACATAAATCCTAAGTGAAATAGAAAAACAAAGGGAGGAACATCAGTCAAAAGATTTAGAGGTAGAACTACTTAAAACAAACCAACAGCAAAATGGCAATCATTCACCACAAGATGTAGAGGACAAAGAAAGTAAAAAGGAGCAAAGATGGAAGAAGCAATGTAACATGATAGAGACTCTCAATAAGGATGACAAGGACTACAACAAATATTACATCCAATATAGGAAAAGTTTACAAAAGTAAATGGTGATAACAACATTATAGTAATGCGGTTAGTTCATTATTATTTTATGTTGGTTGGCACACAGTATATTTGTCTTATATTCAAATTGAATACTATGACGGAGATTTATTGCAAAAGCTGATAAAATACTTTCTTCTTTGTAACAAACTATGTTTGTTGTCTTTTGGTATTTCATTTTCTAGTGTGAATGTTGTGAAATGGACGTAATATAATAGATTGCCAGTTGGCAAGAAGCTGATACATTTATGAAGAAATTGGTAATAACTCAACAACAATATCGTTGCACATAGAGGATACTATTGCAAAAAATGAGTTCATGTGAGGGAAAAATGAAAATTAAGTAGAGTCTAAATTATTATTGGGGTAAGCACGAAATGAAGTTGTAATATAGAAAAATTGTGAAGCAACCATAATAATGGGGCTGAAACTATGTATGCAAAAATAGTCCTCCTTGAAATTGTTGCGTGCAAAAATGCACAGAGAATTCTTTTTCATGTGCGCAACAAACATTTCCAATTTTTTCACAAATTTGACGCAAGCATGAGCATCGTTTAAGTGATGTTCCTTGTTCCTCTTGAGCTGACCAACTTGTCATCATCATTGATTGAAAAAGAAATAAACAACAATCTCGCAATAATGTTGATGACAAGTTGTTCAAAGAAAAAGTTAGTAGCCACACTAAAAATCTGAGTTTGCACCCTGCCTTTTTGATTACTATGGTACAGTGTGCCATACTAGTACTAGTGGTGCGTATGAGTTTAGTGGTTTATGCCATCCGGACACGTAGAAGATATACCAGAATTTGCAGAGTGTCAGCACTTATCATTAACCACTAAATCTTAACCTGTCTGTGCAGTATTCCTACGGCAAAAACAGTACCAAGATCAAACCGCGCGTGGACAAAAACAGTAGCAGAATTAAAAAAAAAACAGCAAGGAAATTTAAAAAAATGTGAATCGTTACCACCTATGCTATAAAGTGTGTTTGTTTCTCCCAAAGAGCTGGAGTAAGTAAGCTACGTCACTTAAACGATGCTCATGGTTGCGTCAAATTTGTGCGATGTATTTTAAAAATTCCAAAAACTTTTGTAGCGCGCATCACAAAACATTCTCTACGTATTTTTTGCGCGCAACAATTTGAAGTAGGACTATTGTCGCAAGGATAGTTGCTGCCCCATTCTCGTGGTGCTTCCCAATTTTGGTATTGTACAACTTCGTTTCATGCTTACCCCAATAATAATTTAGACTCTACTTAATTTTCATTTTTCCCTCACATGAACTCATTTTTTGCAATAGTATCCTCTATGTGCAACGATATTGTCATAGCGTTGATACGAATTTCTTAACAAATATACGAGCTTCTTGATATCCAGCAATCTACTCTGTTACATCGCTTTCACAATACTCACACTACGTTTATCGAATATCAAAAGCCAACAACCATATTTTTGTACTAATAAGAAAGCGCTTTATCTGCATTTGCCATAATCTTGTTTGTATTATGCAATTTTAGCAGCAGACCAATTTATTGTGGCTACCCACATTAGATTCGAATGAAGTACCAACTGCAGTACTATATTTTTGTTACTGTTATTTACTTTTAGAATTTGTGTCTGTTCTCAAGGTAATATTTGTAGTCCTTGTGGTTCTTGTCAAGAGTGTCCATCATGTTATATTTTCGCTTCCGTTTGGTTTTGTTTGTTTCGGCTTCTTCCTTTTGACGTCGTTTCATATCGTACCCACTTTGTTGTTGGTATGTTTGAAGTAGTTCGAGCTCTAAATCTTTTGTTTGTTGTTCCTGCCTTTGTTTCTTTATTTCCTCTTTGACATATACGTAAAGATCTTGTCCCTCGTCACTCCACCCCTCCTTTATTCCTGACTTACTGTCAGCAAATTTCTTTCTTATCCTTGTCCCCTTTGTTGTGTTTAGCCATGATTCATAGTCGTTGTAAAGGAAAAGCAGAGCAAACGCTTCATCGCTCGAAGTGAAAATGCTACTGACTGTTGTTTGTACCGATCTTTTTCTGAAGTCCGTCTCTTTAGGCAACACTGTTCCAAGAATTCTTTTGAAGAAATATTGTAATTCCAGTGTATTTTTTTGTCGATAGTCTTCGTGTAATTCGTACCTATTTTCTGAGTTTGTGTTTTTCATTTTCCTTGATTAGAACTGTTCCTGGGAAACTATCCGGTATCTGTTTGTTCCTTTTATCGTCTATGCATCAATGTGAACAATACTGTTATTTGAAAATGTGTCTAATGGGAACCCACAATGTTGTTCTTGTCAGTTCTTACCTTTATAATTTTTCCTTGCTAGTATCTGTGCACTGTGCCTACATGTAGTTATTGCTCTACAGAACATTCCACTCCACTTTGGCACATGGACGTTCCATGTCGCTGGTAGTAGTTTGTTTTGATGATTCAATTTTACAATCATGGTAATAATTGACTTTATGTATCATCTACCTTGTTTGTCCGTTATCCGGAATTTCATTTGCCTGAACGTTTCTTCCTTGACGTACGCAGTAATGTAATTTTTAATGTTGTTGTCAGTGTGCTCTTGTGATTCCTCTATTGCACTGCTGCTGTTACTGGTGCTATTGGTTTTATCTGTTGTGCTATCATTCGTGTTTTGTGTCTCGCTACCTGATACACTGCTCGCTGGGCTGTTTGTTCTCTGTGTATCAATTGTTGTACCCTGAACCGTTGGTGTGGAAACGTGTTCCACCATTATTTTTTGTTAAATCAGAAATAGGAACTTACCAACTGTTTGTTTTCATGTATTTGGCGCGCTCGTTTTATGGGAGTTGAGTTGTTTTGGAGTATTCTGATTTTACTTTTCATTCACACTGTTGTACAGTGCTAAAATTCTTAGTAGTTGTAAGCGCCTCATTCACACTGTTGTACTGTGCTAAAATTTTTAGTAGTTGTAAGCGCCTGAGTTACTGCATTGTGAGGATTTCAGTATCACTACTACTTATTTTTGTAGTATTGTTTCACTTTTGTGTGGGGTTGTACTGTCGCCTGCCCCTTGTTTTACCGCACGTGCCCTGACAATCTGGAATGCGGTTTCCAGCAAATCCTGGCGCGGACCAAAATCCTGGCGCTGTCTCTAATACTATACTAGTGTACCCCACCCTAGGAATGGTATGTTCCATTGATAGTAGTCTTAGCCCAAGCATAGTAATATCTTGTGTGTCCGGGTGCATTATGATAGTAGTAGTAATGAAGGTATGATAGTAATGACTTATGCTGGAGGAGTGAAAACTTTTTTTGTACAATTCATGTCAACAATCATGGAACGGCGTTTCAGAATTCTATTACCAGAACAGCGTTGCAGGCTTTGTGTTTGAATCATGTTTTAATTTGAAATCTTAGAGCACCGTATTTCAAAATTGAGGATCCGTGTTTCATATCGTTATGGTTTGTTTTGGTCAGTTTAGAAGTTTTCTTTTGGAACGGCGTTGCAGGTTACACTGTTTATTTGCCGTTAAAGTGGTCAGAAAATCTCAAAATATTTGTACATTGTTGCATGATGTTTGTTCCTCGTTAGAGGCATTGTGGTTTGAAGTTTTGTTGAATATGCTTTTCATTTAATCACTTTGGAATGTCTTGCTATGTCATGTTTGGTTGTGTTTTCTGATTTGTTATGCGACAAGTTATTGTTATCAAATTGTAGCAACTTAGATTGCTTTCACACAATTATATTTTGTTGTTCTCAAAATTATCAATCCAACAATGGTGCGAACGACAAGAAGTAATGCGAGAAGTATGTCTAATTCACGAGGAGATGAAGTCGCTGGTGCAGCTGCAACCACAACCACAGATGCAGAAGACAATACTATTCCACCAGGAGAAGAAGTCGCAGATGCAACAGCAGCATCAGAAGACAATACTATTCCACCACCAGGACCAGGAAGGTTGGGTTGAAACCATCTGCAACCTCCTCCGGTCAGTCCAGGGGGTGCAGTCACTCAACGGAAGAAGACGAAACAAAAAAAAATGCTAAAAAAAAGACGTGATGGTCGTCTGAAGAGTTATGCATCAAAGAGGAACGATCCTTATCGTGTTTACCCTGGATACATGGTGTACAAGAAACTACCGGATGGTACAAAAGTGAAACGCGCAACCTGGTGGTTCCCTTATGACTGTGTCAGGTTGAATACACTGCAGTACACCAAGTTATCCAAGGTGTTGAAAGAATGAAACAATGCTGTATCGGGTAGACATGCATAGTCGTGACCATGCACCACCATAGAACACAACGAAGAGTGGCAAATCGGCAAAGAAGTGATCATAGTAGTACTACGTCACTAGTACTTCTTCTTCTCCACATTAGGTTGATATTTACCAACAAATGGTTGTTGTTGTAACAAAGAATCATAAGTCATATTTACTAGGCTACTATAATGTATTACTTTCATGTTTTCATATTATTCTACTATTACTTGTAGTACTGCTGTTCAACATGTTTGTAGTGCTTACTTTAATGTTTTCAGATTCTTCTAGCTACTAGTATTAGTAGTAGTAGTACTATCCAATCTGCTTGTATCATGATGCACAAGAACAGGATGCATTGTCATGAAACAAAAAAGTCAACCCCATCCATAGTATGAGCAATATTGATGATGAAATTGCAGCCAATGACACACATTTGCACTCCAAACTTGATTAAGCCTCACTATTTTGGTAAATGCATGTTGTCCAGGGACAAACATTATTCCAAAATTCATACTGTCTAAAGTATCAGCTTGAAAAATATACAGTTTGTTTCATAGTCTACCCCATCCTTAGTATGAGCAATATTGATGATGAAATTGCAGTCAATGACACACATTTGCACTCCAAAACTGATTAGGACTCACTACTATTTTGGTAAATGCATGATGTCCAGGGACAAACATTATTCCAAAATTCATACTGTCTAAAGTATCAGCTTGAAAAATATACAGTTTGTTTCATAGTCTACCCCATCCATAGTATGAGCAATATTGATGATGAAATTGCAGCCAATGGCACACATTTGCACTCCAAAATTGATTAGGACTCACTATTTTGGTAAATGCATGATGTCCAGGGACAAACATTATTCCAAAATTCATACTGTCTAAAGTATCAGCTAGAAAAATATACAGTTTGTTTCATAGTCTACCCCATCCATAGTATGAGCAATATTGATGATGAAATTGCAGCCAATGGCACACATTTGCACTCCAAAATTGATTAGGACTCACTATTTTGGTAAATGCATGATGTCCAGGGACAAACATTATTCCAAAATTCATACTGTCTAAAGTATCAGCTTGAAAAATATACAGTTTGTTTCATAGTCTACCCCATCCATAATATGAGGAAAAAATCACTGATAGTGGTCTATGTGTAATTGTTTTTATTCATCAAGAAGGATCCTGGATACTAGTATGAATAGGGAAGGATGACAAAAAAAAATTGTGAATGTGTACCTCTGAACAAAATGTACTGAGTGGAGGACATCAGAGTGTTTTGTTCTCGATGGTTAATTCCACTCATGTTGGAGGACTCGATCCAATGCACACGGTGTCATCGATATCAACCAGTTGTGCCAAGCAGCAAACGTTACACTATTTATAGTTAGTCTACTTTTGTATCAAAAAGTTGGTGTGTCCAGTGGAGATGCTGGTGTGTACGTGTAATCCGTGTTAGAAATTCACAGGCTAAAAGTCAGCAGCGTACGCCCGCTCCACAGTAAGGATGAGTTGTAAACAGATTACGACAAGTAATTGTATAATACCGGATTATTTGCCAAATGTCAGACAATCTTAGAAGTAAGAGGATAATGGAGAACACAACACCCCAATCAGTGTACAAGAAGAAGGTTTTGAAGCCGAGGTTTCATTTGGATTCCATGGAGTACTGTGAAAGAAGTAATGAGCTCAATCACGGCGACCGTAAGGACGAGCGGAACCCATTCTTATATCATTTTGAAACTGGGTTCGATGGGCTATGTGCCCAAAATGGCCACTTAATACTCACAATCCTTAATGGATGCAACAAGATTGACAATGTGAGAGCATGCTGTTGGTCAAAAATACTCGTACCATACTTACGTACATTCTACTGAAGTTATACCCATTCTACACTTGAAAAGTTACTTATACTCCTCCTGAGATAAAAATGACTTCAAGTATCCAGATATTTAGGTGATATCATGTGTTCTCTGTCTTATGACAAATTACACATGATCTATGACCGGTTTAGACATCCCTTCCCTACAACACGAATATTACAGGGATACCGGTCCACTACATGAAATATAACAATAACAGAGCAATCTCATGATATGCTCACTTTCTCTTTAAAATTTTAACATCATATACCTTTTGGTCGATTTTTAGAGTAGCAACAGAGCAAGATTCAACAGCCAAAAAGGGCATTTTGATGAAGAAGAAGGTTTGGAGATTTGGGAACAATGCTTAAAGTACGTAACGGAGGTAGTATTTTCTTTCTATGAGGAAGGTGACACTGATGGCATTGACCACATGTGGGCTATGGGTATCATTATGATGTACGTTGTATGCGGTTATCCTGCATTGAAAGGAACGGAAGACATACAGTGCTACAACAACGTGGGTATTGGACGCCAAGTACAATCCGGAGAACAAGAGAGGCTCAAACTGAATGGTCATACTTTCCCACCAAAGCAATGGTGTGACCTGACGCCAGAAGCCAGAAAACACATAAAGGAATGCATACATTTTAACCTGGGTAACCGTCCCTGTCTGACAAGGCTTTGGTTCAACAAGTGGCGCACACCAACTGAAGAGGCAATCATTGAAAAGTACCGTAGAAGGTACATAGAAGAAGCCAATGAGGTAAAGGAACAAAACAAAGAAACGGAGAAAAACAAGATAAAAGACAATTGGAATTCGTTCATGAAGAAAGCAACAAAACAGTCTAGTAAGAGGAAAAAAAGAAAACTAAAACAATTAGCAAACAAAGAGAAAAGGGAGGAAGAAGACGGAAACAAGAGAAACATTGTGCACTGGCTACATCTTTACGAAAAATGTTGGAAATCACCGGAAGATTTGGAGGAGTACAACAACTATCCCATTCCTTGTGGCACATGGGGACGTGTGAAATAGTACATACGCTTTATGGCAAAACTTACCCCTAATTAGAAATATGTACACATTCCTGTCCTTGTTAAAAATGTAAATATAAAAATTAACTACTGTGAAAAATGTTTGTTACAAATGAAGAAGTCAGAATTGCCGTTCCAGACAACTCAATCTGAAACGCCGTTCCAGACACTTAACCCTGAAACGCCGTTCCAGACATTGTGCGGATTTTCCCTAACAGAGAATTGTTATCTCCAACACCGTTCCAGACACTTAACACTGCAATGCCATTCCATATATCGTGCTTATTTTCTGTTCCAGGCACATCAATGCACCTTACCGTTGAAAACACTTAACCCTGCAACGGCATTCCAGACATTGTGCCCATTTTTGGTTCTACAGATTTCAATGTGCAACGGCGTTCCAGACACTTAACCCTGCCATGGCGTTACGGACATTGTGCTTATTTTCCACTCAAGGGAATTCAATCTGAAACACCGTTGCAGACATTTAGGCAATTAAATCGAAAACGCCCTTTCAAGACACGATACCCTGCAACGGCATTCCAAACATTTTGCTTATTTCTTGTCATACACCATTTGGGGATTAAGCAAAAATGAAATGACAATTGGCCATGTTGAAATAAACAGCATTGGAGTTGCACCAATAAAGAAAGTTGTGTACAAACTTGCAATCGAAGAATTCTAAAATGGAATCCTCACCCTCACTTACCTGCACTGCCGTTGAAAGAAGGATTACAAATCATTACTGATTTCCCCGGCTTTCACTATTGACTCCATTCTTTTTGTTTCTAAACCAGCCATTGTGTCACGGAAATGAAACAACCATCGTTCCCTATTTCCAAGGACAAAGTAGTGATCTTTTCTACCAAGGTTTTGGACCACGGCAACTTCAGACTCAATCGCATTGCAGTCAAACAAATATAATTTGTTGCGCAACACACCTTGCTTCACCAACGCGTGACGGTCTCTTCTCCCTCAAGCCCTCTTGCTCAAGATTGGGTCAACAGAAAGAAAGCAACGAGCAACCAAGATTGGGTCAACAGAAAGAAAGCAACAAGCAACGGCGTAGTAACCATTGTGTACTAATTCAAACCTGCTGACAGAACTTCCAAGGGGGAAAGGGCCTTCAAGATGAAGCAGGCACAGAATCTGACATGGATAAACTAACAGACCACGTCCGCCCAGTAGGTCTAGTTGAAAATTTGCCCAATCGTACCTTACATTGGACAATTGTCCAGAATCAGACTTAAATGATGGATGAGCGCAAAAAAGTAACCCCATACGACAATAATTGTCATACCTCTTGTGCTCTGTGGATCCACAAAGTGTGCTGGTTCCCGCAGCCAGAAGAACCACGTCACAAATTTTTTTGAGAACATCTGATGGAAACCATGGCACACTTGCGTTTTTCTTTTCGTCCCACTTCATGTAAGACAAACCATCCCTAACTGAAATTGAAAACTTAGACCCGGCCGACCGACTGCCCTCTGTAGGATGACTTACTCCTGTAAAAGATTTGTGATGAAACAGATCAAATTCACGGTCGAGTCGATCAATAGTGCGGTATTCCATCACTCACTTGCAGGTTTGTTTGATTAACGTGGATTTGATTCGTTGGGTTCTCTTTGCGGGAGCCTTCACTTCAGTTTTATGGTTTCTCTCACTAGCTGCGGAGTCCCATCCCGTTGGAGGACCAAATAATCTCATGTACTGTGATAAATGAAAATACATGTGATTCTTCACCAGATTGTTAACCTCTCCCTTACTTCGTTGTAGGTAGTTATTTATACAGTTAATGAAATGAACAACCAACATGTCAAGATTTAAAACACCCTTGTTGTCTTCTTTGAAAACCTCATCAAATGTTCCAGCATATTTAAGGAACTCTTCCATACCCAACAACAACTCGAGGGCGTAGATACATCCGTCAATTTCTTCCTCACACTTTTGGCTCCTATTCTCAAGATTTGTTGTTGTTCTTGGGGACAACAACAATTGACGACCTTCAGCAGACAAAAGTGTAAGCATCTGAATATAAAGCATGACAATGCACTGGTTCCCCTCCTTCTTTGCTGTATGTATCGACTCAGAAAAATTGGTTTGCGGAAAGCCATGATCTGACTGTCTCTGAACAGCACCACCATAGTAACTTGCTATACTGTCCATTTCACCTAGTAGCCGCATGTTATTACCTAAAAAATCCTCACGGAAAGTCTCTGCTGCTTGCTTTGCGCAACCAAGTTGGTGCATATGGAGTCTCTCTCCTGGTGACGCTAGATTTATATTATGTGGATTTTCTCCAAAATCAAGATCATAAAATGTGTTACCATTATGAACACGGTGGTGGGAGACATTCTTGAAATACTGTTCAACATTCACTCCTTCCTCCAAAGTCAGGGAAGTAAAATTGGACATCTTCCATAACCAAACGGATTGATACTCTTCCCCATTTTTGTGATTTGACACCTGCATGTTCCTGCTTTTAATTGAAACAGGAATCTTCAGAACATTCACACGAGAGTTGTTACCAAGTGCTCTTGGACAATTGCAATGCCTACAGATCAACTTTGTATTCGCTGTTTGATAATGTTCACAAAGTTGGTTGTGCTGGGGAGTATTGCCTATGAAATACGCGACCGCAAATTTCATTCAAACGGACCATTTCTTCTTCTTCCAAGGCAAATTAGACCACTCGATACCATCCGTTACGTTACAGGCATCTTTCAAAGATGAAAGAGCACAACAAAGGCCAGAGTGAAGATTGTTCACATTGTCAATTGATTCATTACCTTTATCACGTGAACCTGTTGGATGCAAATATATAGTTTCCCAAGCATCCGGCCGGCAGTTCTGAGTTAAGGTGTTGAATATGCCAAGTGTAATGTTCAGTGGGGTAAGAGTGCTTTGACCACTATTGTCAATTGCAATTCCATCCATGTAGAGAATGATAGGCACCAAAATTTCATTTGAATCTCTTGTGCATCTCTTTCCGCAAGTATTGATCCACCATTCACCGTGGTGGAGTTCATATATCAATATTGCCTTGTAGTTCCGGAAACCAGACTGGTAATGTTGGGTCTTCAGCATGGGGGAAAGACAGGTTTTCTTATTTTACCAATGTGACGTTTGTTAATAGGGAATGAAGTGCTTTTCGAAATGACCAAACATAGATTTCTTTACAAATGGGAGCATCGCTAGTTGTTGATTTCTTAGAACACCAGTCAATAAGATGAGGTTCAAACCCATCACCTTTTATTTCAGGCACAGTTGCAGAAATCTCCCTCAAAACTCTTGACCTTGTCTGTACAAGGTTTCCTTTTGTTCATGAAAATAAATGGAGACGCTCTGATTTGATAGCCCATTTGTATGATTCCTTCTCTGCAACTACTAGTGGTTTGCTATGATTCCGCATAATTTTCATTAGCTTGATCTTTACCATCAGTTCATCTGATACATGCCTCCTGGCATTGGGCGTCATAATTGCCATGTTTGTATCACGATGGGAATCATCAACATCAATGCCGTTGCCTTCTTCATCATTGACACTCAAAGAGTAGGGGGCCTCTGTGCTCTCACTTCCTTCATCCTCATCATCATCGTTAGGAAAAAAAAAATCCTTGGATACAGTATCATCATCATCCTCTATGTTGGTTAATTCCCGACCAATCAAGGCACGCCCAATCGGTTCAACAGAAGGGTCATACATAACTTGATTGTCAAGCACCTCTGGTAATGCGCCAGCACTACTCTGTGGACCGTTATGGGTGTTCATTAGACCTAATTGTTGAGTAGCATCCTCGAGCTTCTTCAATTTTCTAATTAAATACGCAAGAGGCAAAATTGACTACACCCGAAGATTGCCTGTAATAAGAATAGCATGATGCGTCATTCAAAATATGGTCCACCAAAAGACCGGGAGAAACAACTACTCCCATTTTCTTTCTTAGTCGCGCTGTAAACAAGGTTGGTTTCATCTTCTTGGTGACCTTCTTCTTTCCCCTACCTTTAGTGATCAGAGGAGAATTCAAACCACAATGTTTGCAGTAAACCTGATGTAAAGGAGTGCGGACCATCGTTACTAGTAACGTCTTACCGTACGATGGCCAGTAATAACAATAAAAATGAGGAACCGAGTGAGATTGAGAAATTGCGGCCATGCACTGTTTGTTCCAGGCATTAGACTCAGTAACATGCCACAAATTCGGAAACAGATGCCAGTGGGGTAGGAAAATGTACTCTGCATCAAAATATTAGGAGTTTGACATTAATTTCAATAAGTAGGGTGAAATTACAAAGGGGGACCAATGGAGTTCGGCCCAAATATGCGCGTGATTCCGAAAGAACCCCAAATGTCGTCTGTGTGACGTACAAACAAATACTACATGCTTGAAGAGCCCTTAATGTAGGGATTAAATTGCTCAAGGCACAAACTTTTTGCACATTGTATAGCCTGAGATACAATACCGGGACAGGCGCCTCTAGATCATTTTTCGCTTATTGTGTAAAATAACACGTGAAAACAGATGCTGATTACCAGTCTTTTGAAATCGAGTGGTATTCTTGTACTGGTAGAAGTACCGGTACCGGTACTGAACAACGCACAGACACTTCACTCATGAGTCACTGACACACTCCTTCACTCCAGTCACGTTTCATTGACACACTTCAGTCCAGTCACGCGTCATTGACACACTCCCTCAGTCATGAGTCAATGACATCGTTCCCGATCTTCTGTCATTGTTCAATCGTATTCGAACATCAAATAGTAGAACCTTCTCCTTGAAGTCTCATCCGAATTTCAATTATCAAAGAGCCCAGTTCTTTTCCAATTGTATCACTGAACTAGCTGGGAAGCTTCTCGAAGTATCTCAAAGTCATAGTAGACACTAAAACTCAATAGCACACAATTTCATACACAGCGTAGTTCATATTGAATTCAATTGCAATATTGCTTTGAATTTATTTTTAATCGATAAAAATATCTAAAAACTAATCGTAACCTCTAACTCACCATGTCTGCTGTTGCTCAACTTCAAGCTGCTAAGCAGGCCCCCTTCTTCTTCAAACCCAATCTTCGCTATGAGGATTATCCCACCGTTCGCCTGGTTCACAGCGTAACCCAGTACCTTTCCAGTACCTCGGCAGCTGTGGCATCTACGGCCTCCACTCCTAGTAGCACCCCAGGCACAAACCTCCCTCCTCCTCCCCCCCCTCCTCCAACGACGGCATCCACCGTCAAGAAGTAGGATACCACTTTTTGTCCCAACTCCAGCGACTCCGAACGTCTCATTTGCATTCTCGTCAACTTCATCGACGCCGTTGGACCGCACAATCTCAATATCAAGCACAGTGCTAAACACTACAAGCTCTGCGAAGTCCTAGGTGGCAATCTCAAGCATACCTGGGACGAAATCGTCAATGACACAGGTTTGCACATTCAAGATGCCGATTTTACTAACAACCTCAACGCCTTCATTTCCCTCTTTCTTCCGTCCAATGCGTTTCTTATTCAACAAGAATACATGTCCAACGCAACCAAGACTTATCATATGAATTGCTTTGCCGCCGCTGGTCGCCTTTGTTTAATCAACATCCTGAGTGCTCATTTGCCAGGCTCCGGAGGAATGAGACTCTTTCCCACTAAGACTACCATGAAAAATGCTTTCTTTTGTCTCATGCTTCCGAGCTGGCAACTCAAGTTCAACGAAACCGGTAATCAACTGGATGACCAAAACTTCCCCCTTCATCGTCTCGTTGCTTTTATGGAACAACAACATTTGCATCATGAGGCAAATCAAGTCTCTCGGCAATCCAATTGCCAATCCTCCTACAACAATGGTGGACGCAATGGCCGAAACGGACATGCCAACAATCGCCCTCAATACTCCTTGTCCTCTCAGCATACATATGGCAACAACAACACCGTGTATTGTCGCCCGTCTTACAACCCGCGCACCCGCGACAATTCAACCCAAACGGGTTGTCCTAACCACGGGTATTATCCACGCCGGTACACTCCTTATCAGAACCCTCGCTCTGACCGCTCCAAACGTTCCAATCGCTTGGGCCAACAATCTTCTTCCGGACGCACTACACGTTCGCAATCCGCCAATAAATCTCATACCAGTCCATACAGAACTTGCTCAGCCACAGCTAATGATGCTCACCATTTAGAAATGGGTGACGATTTCCACTACGATCACGACACCCATCAGTTCGACAGAGAGCATCCTGATACCGACGAACGTCACAAAGATAACTACTTTCATGACCAACACACAGAAACGGACGCCCCACTTACACAGGAATACGATGACGACAACGACGGCTGCTACCATCAAGACGACGAGCCCGAGTACGACAGTCAACCAGATTACTGACAACCACCACCCAGGGAATCTGTTCCCTATACCATTGCCATTGGTCGTTCTCTCCAACACTGCCCCTCCCCACGCCCATACCTCATCTTATGTGACTCCGGCTCCAAGACAACTTGGTTCAGTAACCATGCTCTTCCGGTCACAATCGTTCCGGCCACCACTACCCCTATTTCTGGCATCACCATGGCTGGAGAATTCAACTCCTCTCAGCAAATATACCTTCAGCATTTTACACTTCCCGAACTTGCCCCCAACATAACTCTTCCCTCTCTCGACGCTCACGTGTTCCAAGCTCCTTGTCGCTACAACATGATTATTGGACACGACGTCCTTTGCCATTTTCAGATTGTTTTGAACTTTCATAACAACGAAATCAAAACAGCCACGCATACCATACCAATGCGGCAATTCCCACGCCCGCACGCAGACTCTGCCGCCCTAGCCCTTCACATTCACACAAGACACATTGACAAAATTACCCCTGACGACTCTTTTGCAGTTACCACGAACAAAACCGTCATTCAGGAATCCACGTATGATCAACACGACGTTCGAACAGTCTGCAACAAATGCACACATTTGACACACAATCAACGTGAACAACTACACTTCGTTCTATGCAAATACCAAACTATCTTTGACGGCACACTGAAACACTACCCGGACAAAGAAATCCACCTCAACATTGATCCAACAATCAAACCCAACTGCTCTCGCGCGTACCCCATGCCCCATAAACAATTACCACTTTTCAAGAAAGAACTTGATCAACTTGTGCACATTGGCATTCTTTCTTGCCAAGGCCGCTCCAATTGGATACCTCCAACGTTCATCATTCCCAAATAAGACAGAAAAATCCGTTGGGTCTCCGATTTTTGCGCCCTCAACAAAGCCATCAAGCGCAAAGTATATCCCATTCCCTGCATTCAAGACATATTATCCAGATGCTCCAGATACAAATACTTCACCAAAATGGACATATCACCAATGCAATACTACACCTTTGTCCTCAACGACGAAAGTAAAGATTTAACCACCATCACAACTCCATTTGGTCTCTACAAATACAATCACCTACCAATGGGAGTTTCTCAATCCCCAGACGTAGCACAAGAAATAATGGAACGTGTCCTACACGACATTCCAAATCTCGAAATTTACATCGATGACATCGCATGCTTCAGCAACACATTCGAAGACCATCTACAACTCATTGATACCGTACTCACCTGTTTACAAGACAAAGGATTCGCAATTAACCCACTCAAATGCGAATGGATCATACAAGAAACCAATTTCCTTGGTCACTGGCTAACGCCCAATGGAATTAAACCATACATCAAGAAAATCAAGGCAATCCTAGCAATGCTCCCACCCAAAAACCTTAAGCAACTCCGAGCCTTCCTCGGCCTTGTCACATACTATCGCGACATATGGCCATGCCGCTTGCACATACTCGCCCTGCTCACCGACCTCTTAAAGACTCCTTGCACATTCCAATGGAACAACACTTGTCAAAAAGCATTCGAAGAAATGAAATCGATCATCGCAGTTGAAACAATGCTCGCATACCCCGATCACAATATACCATTTCACATCTATACCGATGCATCCAATTTTCAGCTAGGCACAGTCATCAAACAAAACAACATTCCCGTCGCATACTTCACACGCAAGCCCAACCAAGCCCAAGCCAACTATACAACCATCGAAAAGGAATTGCTCTCCATTGTCAAAACATTCAAAGAATACCGACCTATGCTCCTCGGTGCACTCATTCACCTCTACACCAACCACAAAAATCTAACATACAAGCTCTCCACGTACAACACCCAACAAGTTCTACAATGGAAACTAATCTTAGAAGAATACAATCCCATTTACCATTACATCAAAGGCCCAGAAAACACAGTTGTTGACTCCCTCAGTCGAACCCCGACAACTCTCACCTCATATTTCACAACTACAAATTTCGACAACGATGTCTCGAACAACGACTCATTCTCATTCAAAACCATGGCTGCAAGCCTAATGGCGCTGCCATCATGCGCTGCATCAACTCATTGTCATCCTGTTGAAGACAACCTGTCAAAGACAACCTGTCGAAGACAGCTATCTAATACACCCCCGTTTCGATCAAAAAGGCAGATTGCCATTTCATTTTACGACCATAAACCAATACCAATCACATGACCCCAAAGTTCTCACCCTGCCACAAAAAGACCCCAGACAATTTTTCAAACAAAAACTAGACAACGTCGATATTGTTTGCGGATATGATGAACTAACACCTAACTCCCAGTGGAAAATTGTCATTCCTAACAACATGCTCGCTCCCCTTGTCAAATGGTACCACGAAATAACCGTTCACTCCACAGGCATGGACAGACTCAAAGCCCTTCTCCGCCGTCACTTCCATCATCCCGACCATCGCTCCGTATGTCGCAACATCATATCCAACTGTCTCATCTGCCCCCTTGTACGCACAGGAACCCGCCAAGCCGGACAACTTGCACCACGCACAGCTCCCGTAACTCCCTGGTCCAAAGTTCACATCGGCTGCATCGGCCCATGGAACGTCGAAATCAACAAAATCAACCTCAAATTTGACGCACTCACATGCATCGACCCAGTTACCAACCTCCTTGAAATCATCTGCATCCCAGAATCCAAGACAGCAGAAAACATCAGACGTCTCTTTGAAAACTGCTGGCTCTCCCGTTACCCTCGTCCCTTGCGCATCGTACACGATCACGGTCCCAAATTCAACGGACACAACTTCCAATCCCCTCTCGACTATGCAGGTATAAAACTGATCAACATTTCCCCACACACACCTACAGCCAACGGAATCATCGAATCCACACACAAAACCATTGGTCAAATCATATGCACCATGATCAACCTTAAACTGCCAAAAACAAAAATAGAAGCCAATAACCTTGTCGACGAAGCAATATCAACAGCAATGTACGCACTCCGATGCAATCCAGTTTCCACCCTCGGAAATTTCTCACCCGGTGCCCTTGTATTCAACCGTGACATGCTTTTCAACATTCTGCTCCACGCGGACATCATCACATTAACCAAACATTGCCAAGCTCAAATTGACAACCGACTCCTTCGCGCCAACCACAAACGCACAAAACACGAATACATCGTAGGTCAAGGCGTTTTCGTCACCATACACGATCGCAACAAACTCGATCTCGTCCGCGAAGGCCCCAATCTTACAATTACACACAAATAAAACAGTCACCATACGCCGTGGACAGAGACATGAACACATCAGCATCCGCCACCTTACCCCAGCCAAACCATCATGAATTTTCATAGTAAGGGAGAATGAACAACACACAGACACTTCACTCATGAGTCACTGACACACTCCTTCACTCCAGTCACGTTTCATTGACACACTTCAGTCCAGTCACGCGTCATTGACACACTCCCTCAGTCATGAGTCAATGACATCGTTCCCGATCTTCTGTCATTGTTCAATCGTATTCGAACATCAAATAGAACCTTCTCCTTGAAGTCTCATCCGAATTCCGATTATCAAAGAACCCAGTTCTTTTCCAATCGTATCACTGAACTAGCTGGGAAGCTTCTTGAAGTATCTCAAAGTCATAGTAGACACTAAAACTCAATAGCACACAATTTCATACACAGCGTAGTTCAGTACGATACTCGTACCCGGCACGCATCACGGTTCATGGTAACATTTATCATACGTTTAGTATGCCTAATTCATACTAATGAACGCTTTCGGATTTGAGTCGCAATTTGAAATTTGAGGCCACAAAAAATTTATCATGCCGTATTTTCTACGAAGTAACAGTATCAGTCAAGTTCAGTGATCATGCATTTTCACGTTGAATACCGAATACATATCCAAACATTCACTGCTTTCTACGCCATACGGTATCCGTAACCTAATCCACAACTAGCAAGTTATTGCTATCGATGACACCAACAGTAAGCCAACCGCAAGAATGCCCTTTTTAATGCTCGGACACCGGCGTTGCATTGAACCGACAACACGAACAATTTGGAAACATTTTTTGGGGTCACGAAAGGAATTATCATTATTTCATCATCAACTTGGTACAACAACACCAGCAACAACTGCTGCTCCAGCTTCTAGAAGACGACTATCGACTTTGAAATTCGGTCAATTTCCACCACAAACACTTCTACCAGCAGCGCAACGAAAGTCGGAATCGTTGGTCTCTTTGAAAACTTCGTTTTCAAGTGCAACCGCATCTCATACGACAACACTCGAAGACGGACAGCTTGAAACTGATTTCGACTTACCAGTAGCGGACGATTTACTGGGCCTTCGAAAAAATATCGCAACGGTTCTCCCTTCGGTGATCAAGGATCTCGATCGAGCATGCCGTTTCAATCAAGGAAGAGGAGGTGCCCCCAATGGCCCAAACAATAAGTCAAAGAAAAAATGGAACACCAGCTTTGTGAGACAGACTGTCGATCAATACGAATACTATCTCAAACATTTTTATCATCAAAAAGACGAAATGGATTCCCACTCTGTTTCGAATGAGATGAAGCAGCTGTTTTTTTCTCCCGAGACAACACAACAGGCTTTCGTCGCTGTGCTACGGTGCAGGCTTCCAACGCACGTACTATCTCAAAAGATCAGACAGTGGGAACGATACATCGGAAGCGTGGGCATGACAAAAATGACAGACTCGCTGTCCCTGAGCATGCTGGAAGCAAACGGAAAGGCAGGAAATATTGGGAGGGCGATTCAGCTATTATCACTCCGAAAATCTCGGGATTATTCACCGAAAGAGCAGGAATTCGTTCACGCGATTACAGCTATTGACGCTGCCGGTCTGTATCTGAGAAGAAATCGGAACATCTTCTTGGGCGAAAATAAGCAACCAAAAATTGACGATCCTACAAGATGGTTGGATGCAATCTTGATTAACATGAACCAACGCGATGTGGCTTTAACAACGAAAATGGCGAATCGTATGCTGAATACGTTTGCAAGGACCGGGAGGACTGGCAAGATTGTACATTACTTTTATCGAGTTCTCAAAAAAAAAGTACACGATGACGACAACGATGGCGACGAGATTCACAAAGATACAAGCGACAATACTCACGAAATGGCAACGGTTCGAAATCGTCCCGTTCAAGTGAGAATAAACATGCGACCACCACCCCCGTATCATAAAATCCCTTCCCAGGTTCGAGGGAAACTAGTACGAAAACCGGGATCAAATATCAAGCAGCTAAAATTGGAACGAGAATCCGATCCTAACTGGAGCCCAGTCCTGACGTCAGCGATATCATTTGCCGACTCGTTGAAACAAGGAGCTTGCGGACACGATCCAGTTGAACTCGACCTTATTAGCTATTCTATATTGATGAAAGTTTGTGTCAACAGGGGTAGTCTTTGGAGAGCAATGCACATCCTCGATGAAGTAATGCCAGCGAATAAAATCCAACCCGATATCATTGCCTACAATACTTTGTTGATGGGTCTGGCAAAGGTCGGAGATGTTCCAACCATGAAAGAATATACTCGTCAATTGCTATCAAATGGGCTCACTCCAACCAAGGACACGATCGAGGCCAGTATCGATAGTCTGTTGAATTTGGGTGACGTGGGGAATGCAATCACCCTCTGTCAAGATTGCTTCAACCAATATTCTGTGTTACCACCATACACTACGCATCTCAAAATCTTAGAGATAACACTTGGCAGAGGCCTAATCTTTGAGGCGAAACGGCATGTATCGTTTATACAGCAGCTGTGGAAATGGGAGCAAAACAAATATCACTCCGAAGGATTTGCCAGGATGCTCCATGCCACTCAAAAGAATCCAAATCTATCCAAAGAAGCTCTTCAAAAAATGTTTGCTTACTTTGGCTATACACTGGACGAGTCGGATTTCTTTTGAGAGAGAAGAAGAAGAAGAATGCGATCTCGGCGTTGTACGCCTAGTCGATTGCGACTGTTTCCAACAAGTAATAGTATCACGGATAAGACGCACGCACTATACTTTGATTTGATTGAGAACATCGTATCATATCTGTAGTTCGTAGTTGGTAGAAGTAGTTGTCTTTGTAAATATCCAAGCGAACGAAAATCTGTATCTTTTCGCCCGAAGTTAACTCGTTCTCTCTAGACTACCGGTATGCAGATCGTCGTAACTTTGCTTGTCGGAGTCTTCGCTGAATAGAGGAATTCGGGCTTTCGGAAGGATCTACGTACGTTTTATCTCGACTGCGACAGTTGCTCCCATCTTTGAGACACGGGAAGTTTGTGTCGCTGAACACACCCGGGGTCGCCCAAGCAATGTGGCCCTCGATCCCCAATAGATTCTTTCCGAGTTCGACGCGGAAGAATCCAAGCTCGCCCCAATACTCACCCCTAATTGTCATAAGGAGGCAAGGAATCAAGAAACGCAACACAAACGAGCCAAACCAAAAGAGATGGAAATATGAGGATAGACGATCGCACCGGTAAACAATCCAAACGTTGACCGGCGTTGTAAGAAAACGGAACGGAATGTTGTACTTTGTGCACATTTGGAACGTACCACTGAATCAACGACCCAGAACACACACACACACACACACACACGCACACACAGAACGCAGACGAAACAGAAAGAAAAGAAGAGTTAATGAACACACGGTTTCCGTCATCGATTTCGAATAGAGAGAGAGAGAGAGAGTAAAAGGTCAATCACCGCAAACTACAACACGACACGACACGACATTTGAATGCAAAGACACGTGCGAGTGCAAACACACGTGCGAGTCCGCGTACGCAGTCCCAACCCACAATGGCGCAACGTACACTGTTCCGAACTATCCAGTACTGCAGGTCTGCGGTTTCATCAAAACCCCAACCCACGATGCTAACCCCGTGATTGTGTGTTGTGTTTCGGTTGGCGGGAGAATCCTTCAGGATGCCTCCCTCGTAGGTCTGCAGCGGTCCGGCATTGACGGACGCCTTGACCGGTCCCCGCAAAAATATTTCTGCCATGATGGGAAATATTCCATCGTCGTGACTGTAGCTCCCGTATTCGGCGACCTTGGTTGGCAAAAGCGCCAGAAAGAGGTACCCGGAACGCGATGCACGGCAAAATTCGAATCAAACGCAAACGCAGTCGCAAACGCAAACGCAAACGCAAACGAAAGTGTTAGAAGCTACATTCATTGCATCCCGTGAAGCTGTTTCTGTTTCTGTTTCTGTTTCTGTTAACGTCAATGCCAATGCCAATGTTGAATTCAATTGCACTGCAGAACACTACAATATCAAAGGTGTCGGCACGGTAACCAACAGCCGACTTTCCATACACACGCACCGTAGCATTGGGAAAATGTTCGATCGGGTCACATGTGCTTTTTCCTTTGGAATGGGTCGGGTTGGCACAGGTTCGGCACGTGTTAATGGCGCTGCAGGTGGTATCGACGTGCGGACAAAACCCGTGGAGCGAATCGTCCGAACAGGCCACGTAGGAAAGACAGGTATCGTAGGGAATTCCGACGGGAGACTCGTAGATGAATTCGTAGGCTCGAATTGCAGAGCCACCGTGGCAGCTCCCGGGGTTCTCGCCCCCGCAGTTGAGCAAAAACTGGATCGACAGGTTGATGTCGGTCCCCATTCCATCGCGGGCAATCTTGATCCGATCCGCCAGGGCCGACATGCTGCTGTGTGCCCAACAGGATCCACAGTACTGGGGAATGTGCTGATTGAGCATGCGGGTCAGCATGGATTTCGTTTTCGTTTTCGTGTTCGTTCCATCCTCTGTTTCCACCCGACCCCAGTCAAAGCTCTTGGGAAGCGACGACTCTTCGAGATACGTATGGGGAAGAGGACTGACAATGTGGGATTTTGTTTCGTCCCCTTCGTACAATATCTCCGTGCCGTTGGTAAGCGGGAAGATTGCCGACCACAGCAACAGGATTATTGCTTGTATTAACGCTGAGGTTCCGATCGAAGTCATGGTCGTTGGCATCTATTCTCCTTTGGTTGACCACCTTGCTGATTGATTGTTCTTGTTTCGGAACGACGGCTCTCACATGAGACACGAAGAAAGAAAAAATACCTTGTCAAAAAAAGCATCGAACCGAAAGAATGATACATAGTCGACGAAAAAAGTTCACGGACGACTCGATCGACTCATTTTACCAATGCAGTAACTCTCAGTAACTACGAAAAAGTGCATTATTTTTTACGAAGTATTTACTGGTATTACTTCTACTTCATACTTCGTGGAGTAATAATTATTTTGTGTGAAAAAATGTGATCCTTTGAAAATTTCAGACAGACACGACACATACACACTACTAGTATCAGACCAGTCGCAACCTTACTAACAACAAGAATAACTCACTCTGTCATTGCATCAACCATGCATACTGTAATTGTTGTTGCTTCGTGGTGTCAATGGAACCAAAAAATAGAGCGAACATACCTTGTGTGCACAAGAATACTAGAGTACTAGTTCTTGTTTTGATGAAAAAATGTGAAAATTCTCCGAATTTCATAGGTTTTCTTAAACCCATCATTGAAACGGAGGAGTCTTGTGATGCATGACGCGTGGTGCACATGAATTTCTTCAAAAAAATTATGCGAAACTGTCATCACTTGACACTTGACTCACTCATGACACATTCAATATTGTTCGCAAAAAAAACGTCGCTGCTCCGTGAGATCTGCCTCCATCCTGAAGGCCGCAAGGTCTGAATCCATTGCAACGCGGGTGTTGTGGTTGTGGACATGATTGGGGAACTTCCAGGGTTTGGTACTGTCTGGTTCCAAGAAGGGGGGATGGCCAACATCCTGTCACTCAGCTCGGTGCCGGATCAGTATCGTATCACTCTAGATACCGCTATCACCCAGTCCTTCTTTGTCCACAAACCCGATGGCACCACCCGTCGGTTCGATCGATCATCAAATGGAGTGTATTACTGTGACCTAAGGGAAACAGATGGCACCATTCTCGCTATCACATCTGTGGAGGGGCAAAAGAAATTGTACTCCGGCCTAGATGTTCAGCGGGCCACTAAGGCCCAGAAGTTACAAGATGCTATGGGGTTTCCCAGCATTAAGGACTACCTCAAGATTATTGACAATAATCTACTCCTAAACTGTCCAGTCACCCAACAGGACATCAAAGTTGCTGAAGACATCTTTGGCCCCAACACCAGTGTGGTCAAAGGAAAGGCTGTCCGACAGCAGCCCACACATGTCCGGGAGGACGTGGACCCTATACCGGCCGACATCTTGATACGATACAGGTCTGTGGCTCTCAGCATTGACATCTTCACAGTCAATGGAATCAAGTTTTTCAGGAGTGTCTCATGACACTTGTACTCCCAGACTGTTTGGGCCATTGAAGATTCATCCCAGACAACCATCCATCACACACTTGCGGCCATCATTGGCCTCTATGCCACACGCGGACTGGTTGTGACAGTAGTGTCAGGGGACAATGAATTCAACTGTCTCGAGGAGTCTCTGCTGTCCAGGGATCCACTGGTCCGGTTCGAAGGAGTGGGCCGGAATCAACATGAGCCGTATGTGGAGCAAGACAACCAAACATGCAAGGAGCGCATTCGCTGCATGTTTGCGTCGGTTTCATTCAAGCGACTGCCGCGGAGGGTTACCATCAACATGGTGTTCGCCTCCGTCTTCTGGCTGAACAATTGGTGCAATCGTGTAGGCGTATCTGACACTATTTCACCCCAACAAATGATGACAGGAATCCGCCTGGATGCGGCAAAGCACTGTAAGTTTCAGTTCGGGGACTACATCCTTGCACACGATGATACCAGTGACAACACAATGAATCCACGGGCGCGTGATGCAATCTACTTATGGCCAACCGGAGACCGGAGTGGAGCCATGTACCTCTTTGATCTCAACACCGTTTGTCGGATCTGACGACGCACTGCAACCGGGGCACACATGACATGCACAGTTGTTGAGTGAATGGAGGCTATTGCGGCCAAACAGAATGCTCCAATTGGTCTAATGTTTGGAGACAAGAATGCCCAAACAACAATTCTCGACCTGGACACCGAGTCAGTAGGGTCTGATGATGGCGCCTCCGACTGTTTGTTTGCACCAAGTGAGGCGCACCCAGAGGAGGACATTGGCTCAGTCAAAGCTTTGGACCCCGAGGAACTCAATGACCTGCAACAAGATCAGATCAAATATGCAGACGCTCCCAACATTGATGCAGACAGTCACCATGGTGAGCCCCCTAATCAACAAGACGCTCACGAGGAAGAGCCAGCAGCCCATGCAGTGAGTGATGTGGATGGAGACGCTGATCTGAGCACATCGGACAATGACGAGTCCTGCAAGGATGACGGGTCTGTTGAGCCGGCTGGCGCGAAAAACAGGACTGACTTTGACTCTGAGCTCAAGAACAATGCTGACAGGGCCAGCCTGTCAAGCGCATGCAGCACCGACCATGCACCGGACAACCATGTAGAAGAACCAACCGGTGACACCACTCACGACACTCCTGACACAGCGGGTGATAATCTAGAAAACAATTCCAATATCGATACATCTGACCATGCTGGAATGGACCATGGCCCTGAAACTTTCTCTTGCACGACCCTTAGGCCACGTGTTACACACGGACACAACAAGTATGGGCCGGCAGAAGGATACCACCCAGATTTCCATCACCGAAGTCTCGCCACGGTCCACTCGAACGTGTTTCACGGGGGATTCTGACGGACTGTAGACAAGTTGGAAGCTGACCAAGATAAGTACATGTTTATATCCAATGCCATAGCCACGTACAATAATATCGATGCCTTGCTAGTGACCAAGCAATAGGGCATTAAGGCCGGGCTGAAGCTGTTCAGAACAGCCAGCGTCAAGGCCGTTATGGCTGAGCTTGCGCAGTTGCACACCCAGAAGGTGGTGCACCCTGTTCACATCAGGGACATGACCCGAGATGAGGTCAAACACGCCCTCCCATACCTGATGTTCCTGAAAAGGAAGAGATGTGGCAAAATCAAAGCACAGGGTTGTGCTGACGGGCGATCCCAACATGACTTTATCTCTAGAGAAGACACATACTCACCCACTGTCTCCCTTCATGGCCTTATGCTAACATGCCTGATTGACACGATTAGGAGCATTCCTTCAGACCCCAATGCCAGCAGGGGGGGTTGTTCACATCCGGTTTGATGGGCCAATGGCAGAGCTGCTCTGCCGCATTGACCCTACCCTCTACGACAAGTATATCCTACAGGGACAACGAGGAGGGCAAATTCTCTACACCCAAGCTGACAAGGCTATCTATGGCACCCTCCGCGCGGCCCTGCTATTCTGGGAGAAGCTGTCAGGGCAGTTGACCACATGGAGCTTTGAACTCAACCCATACGATACATGTACCGCAAACAAACTGATCGATGGATCACAGTGTACCATCATATGGCATGTTGATGATCTCAAGATATCCCACAAGGACCCAGAGGTGGTGACTGCAGTGTTGGATGATCTTGACAAGGTCTTTGGGGTCAAAACCCCCCTCACTGTGACCAGAGGTTGGATCCACGACTATGTTGGCATGACTATTGACTACAGTGAACCCGGAAAGGTGAAGTTCAGCATGTTTGACTACCTTGAAGGAATCATACATGACCTCCCAGATGAGCTTACTGAAGGGAGAACAATTCCAACACCAGCATCAGACCACTTGTTCAAAGTAAACGCCAAAGGGGACAAGCTAAAACTCGTTGATGCTGAAACATTTCACAAACATGTGGCACAACTCTTGTTTGCCAGCAAGAGAGCCCGACCTGACATACAGACATCAATTGCATTTCTATGCACGCGAGTGTCCAGTCCAGATTCAGATGACTGGAAGAAGCTCGGAAGAGTGTTGGGATACATTCGTGATACCATCTTCTTGCCACTGGTGCTGGGGTGGGACAACACTGGAAATGCCTACTGGTATGTCAATGCATAGTTTGCAGTACATTCTGACATGAAGAGTCATATAGGCACGATGCTCACATTTGGACAAGGGGCTGTGCTGGCTCTATCCACAAAGTAAAAGCTCAACACCAAAAGCTCTACCAAAGCCGAATTGGTGGGTGTGGACGACTCGATGCCATACAATCTATGGTGTTATTACTACCTTCAATGGCAGGGATATGCCGCGCAGACCAAGCATGGATCGGACTCCAGCCACAAGCTTGGCACCAACAACATACTCAATCAGGACAACACAAGCGCAATGAAGCTGGAGATGAATGGTAAATCCTCCAGTACTAAGCGGACCAGACACATCAATATCCGGTACTTCCTCATTACCGACAGAGTGAAGAAAGGTGAGATCACCATAGAGTATTGCCCAACCGGTGACATGATTGCGGATTACTTCACCAAGCCGCTACAAGGTTCACTGTTCCGCAAATTTTGAAATATTATTATGGGTGTAACAGACGCAGAGTATCTCCAATACAAGCTTCAGTATGAGTAGGATCGCAAGCGGCGCACCCCACAGTGTCTATTCACCCATGTCAGATTCATGTCATTCACGAGTAGAAGGAGTGTGTTAGTAATGCACCGCATGCGAGCGTGCCAGGGACACTAACAGGGTACTCATAACCTGGTATGCATACATACCTTACCCGCGGATGCGGGAATGAAAGCCGGGTGGCAGTCGTGATTGAAGGAATAAGGAATTTCCTCACAATATCATTGAACAATCAATACTGACCATCCATCATACTTGTTATTGGCGTCCAACCAATTGCCAGGCTCACTCGATACTTGGATGTCCCAAGTGAGCTAATAGTTTAATTACTTGTATCTAACCAATAGGGTTGATTGCACTCTTTAAGGTTTCGTAGTATGGGGTAATCTTCATAGCGAAGATTGGGTTTGAAAAAGAAGGGGGCCTGCTTAGCGGCTTGAAGTTGAGCGACAGCAGACATGGTGAGTTAGAGGTTACGGTTAGTTTTTAGATATTTTTATCGATAAAAAAAAAATTCAAAGCGATATTGAATTCCGAGTTGAATTCTCCAGCCATCGTGATGCCAGAAATAGGAGTAGTGGTGGTAGGTACGATTGTGACCGGAAGCGCGTGATGGCTAAACCAAGTTGTTTTGGAACCGGAGTCACAAAGAATGAGGAAGGGACGTGGGGAGGGGCAGTTTTGGAGAAGGCGGGCAATTGCGATAGTATATGGAACAGCTTCCAAAGGTGGTTGTCAGTAGTCGGGTTGACTGTCGTAGTCGGGCTCATCGTCCTGATGATAACATTCGTCGTGTTCGTCGTCATACTCCTGTGTGAGAGGAGCGTCCGTTTGTGTATTTTGGTCGTGAAAATAATTGTCGTCGTGACGTGGCCTGGAATCGGGATGCTCGTGGTCGAACTGTTGGTCGTGATCGTAGTAGAAATCATCACCCATTTCTAAATGATGAGCATCGTTGGCAGCAGTTGAGCGGGTTCTGTATGGACTGGTACGCATTTTGCTGGCGGATTGCGAACGAGTAGTACGACTAGCCGAGGATGGTTGGTCGGAGCGATTAGTACGTTTGGAGCGAGGATAAGGACTGTATCGGCGCGGGGCATATCCGTGGTTCGAGCAACTGGTCTGGGTTGAGTTGTCGCGGGTGTTGCGGGGAGTGTATGCCTGACGGCGATACGTGGTGTTGGTGCCATACGTATACTGAGAGGAGGAAGAGTAACGAGGGCGATTGTTGTGGCTGTTACCATTGCCGTTGCTGTTGCGGTTGTTGCGATATCCATTGGAAGAGGAGGAGTGTCGATTCGATTGACGAGAGCCTTGACCAGCGTCATGATGCAAACGTTGTTGTTCCATGAACGCGACGAGACGATGAAGAGGAAAATTCTGATCATCGAGTTGATTTCCTGTCTCGTTGAACTTGAGTTGCCAAGTCGGAAGCATGGGGCGAAAGAAGGCATTCTTCATGGTTGTCTTAGTGGGAAAGAGTCGCATTCCTCCGGATCCTGGTAGGTGAACGCTAAGAATGTTGATTAAGCGAAGGCGACCGGCGGCTGCGAAGCAATTCATGTGGTACGTCTTAGTTGCGTTGGACATGTATTCTTGCTGAATGAGAAACGCGTTGGACGGAAGAAAGAGGGAGATGAATGCGTTGAGATTGTTGGTATAATCAGCATCTTGAATGCGAGAGCCGGCGTCGGTAACGATTTCGTCCCAGGTGTGCTTGAGGTCGCCACCAAGGACTTCACGAAGTTTGTAATGTTTGGCATCGTCCTTGATGTTAAGATTGTGCGGTCCAACGGCGTCGATAAAATCGACTAGAACGCGAATGAGACGTTCGGAATCGCTGGAGTCGGGGCAAAAGGTGGTATCCTGTTTCTTGACGGATGACAAAGAAGTCGTCACCGGAGGAGGGGGAGGAGGGAGGTTCGTGCCTGGGGTGCCAGGTGTGGTGGTGACCGAAAGAGAGGGACGCGTGCTGTACTGAGTGACACTGTGGACAAGACGAACCGTGGGGTAATCTTCATAGCGAAGATTGGGTTTGAAAAAGAAGGGGGCCTGCTTAGCGGCTTGAAGTTGAGCGACAGCAGACATGGTGAGTTAGAGGTTACGGTTAGTTTTTAGATATTTTTATCGATAAAAAAAAAATTCAAAGCGATATTGCGATTGAATTCAATATGAACTACGCTGTGTATGAAATTGTGTGCTATTGAGTTTTAGTGTCTACTATGACTTCGAGATACTTCGAGAAGCTTCCCAGCTAGTTCAGTGATACGATTGGAAAAGAACTGTGTTCTTTGATAATCGGAATTCGGATGAGACTTCAAGGAGAAGGTTCTATTTGATGTTCGAATACGATTGAACAATGACAGAGGATCGGGAACGATGTCATTGACTCATGACTGAGGGAATGTGTCAATGACGCATGACTGGACTGGAGGAGTGTGTCAGTGACTCGTGACTGAAAGGATGTGTCGATGACTCGTGACTGGACTGAGATAGTGTGTCAGTGACACATGATTGAAGTGTCTGTGCGTTGTTCAGTATTAGATTCGCTACTGATTTCAACACTGTCATCACTTGACACTTGACTCACTCATGACACATTCAAAATTGTTCGCAAAATACAGAACACTCTCGAACGGGATGTATCCGACAATTTTGGCACAACTTGAGCCCTCCGTTACGCCTTCCGCATAGTATTCCATTGCATTGCACGGTATTCCATTTCATTGGATCCAGCGTTCCCTAGCTCAATCGTGTGCCGTCCGGAATGCCCCCGCCCACGAAGCGGAGGCGCACCGCCGTGCGGCCGTCTACGGCAGGAGGAGCATTGGAAGCGTCGCTGGATTTGTCCGGCGAGACCGGCGCCATTGCTACAACTGCCAGCACAAATCCGAATGCCTCCTTCTTGGCAAGCCTGCCCAAAATCCCCGGCGTTCCGGTCCAAGAGGTCCCGGTCTTCCTCCACGCACTCAAGGCCACGGCAAAGTTCTTTCAAACCGGAACGACGACGAAGCAATCCTTCACGGTGGTCGATTGGGAAAAGCTCCAAAATGGGGACGGCAACTACAACTACAACTACAACTACAACGACACGAACATCGGTAACACACGAAAGAATCCAACCGCAAACGTCCACGATACCATTATGAATCGAATGGAAGCAGCAGCAAACAATGCCGATGACAATGACAATGCCAATGCCGATGCATCGAATTCGGACCAGGAGCGCCTACAAACATTTGTTCGGGCCGTATCGAATTGGATGAAGGACGTGCGGTTTCTCGCCACTCGCACCAAAGGTCCATCCCAAAGCAAGAGCCAACCACCCACCAGCGGCCAAGCGAGCGGCGGAAACACCGGAACCGAACCCCCGCAGATTCCGTATTCCATGTTTCTGTACCTATGGGAACTCCAGCAGGAACACAAGCGCGTCAACGTCCGACGAGCGGGGCTCTTTCTGTCGGGATGGCTTCTCCTGCGGTCGATCCAGTGCCGTTCGTACCTAGACCAGGAGACGCACCTAGCGGACTGGGTAGCGAGCGTTGCGGACCTCACCGATGCTCCGTCTGCTTCTGCTTCCGCCGCTCGCACGCTCCGGCAGCGGTCGCTCCTGCAAAAAGAGGCCATGGCCCTGGTCTCCCATCTCCTCGACAAGGGGTACGGAAGACTCTACTCCAAGCTGGCGGTGGCGGCCAAGAGCCTCGAGCAGCGCTGTGCCCCTTCTGCGGTGGAGGAAGCCTCGGCGGAGTCGTGGACCGCGGCGTCTTGGAATGGTGCGGCGCAGAGGCGAACCCTGCGGGACCTGGCGCTGCGACACGGTCCGAAGGAACTCGCCAAGGTGGAACGACTCCTGGACCGGGCCGAGGGCTGCTTGTTGATTTTGGTACCGCGACTCGTTCCCACGAGAACCCCGGTTGGTCGGTCACCGGAGGACGAGATTCGTGGAGAGCAATCCAAGACCAAGGCCGCGAATTCCATCGGCGAAGAACGAACCGATTCCGGTGGCGTTGGTGGCAAGGCCGCGAATACCAGTGGATCTGTCGGCGGCAATGCCGACAACCATCGCGACAACGACATAGGGATCGAGAGTGATAGCGATGAGAGTGACATCGATTGGGAAGATGGCAACGACGATCAAGGCAACCTGGATCAAACCAACATCGAAGACCTGGATCGTCGGCATCTCTCCGCCGTCGAACGAACCATGGTCGCCATGGAACAAACGTCCGGAACGACCTTGTTTGACGGAGGAGCCCTGGAGATTGACTTTGACCGACGAGTCGAGGAACACGAAGGGGGCGCGGGAGATGCGGACCCGGCGTCGGCTTCGCGCGACACGGTTCGAGCCCGCAAGAGGCTGCGAGCGATCGTCCGGAAGCTTTCCGACACGCACCTGATCCGTCTGTCCGCGTGGCTGGATGGATTGCGGCATTCCGATGGATTAAAAGCGGTGGTACACCTCGACAACGACGAAAGCAGTGGGCCCACCGCGGCGTCGCTCGTGGCGGTGTCTGCCGAGACGAACGCCCTCCGCCGGAAGCGGATCGATGAGCTGTCCGCGGCCAAACACAACATTGCCAGGGTCGTAGCGTCTGCAGTCCGATTGCTTCAGAACAACGAAAACAATGACGAGCTGGAGAATGGAAGCAAGGAGGAGGAAGATTCCAATCCCCGACCAGCCACTACGGGACCTGCACTCGCGCTCTCGTCGGCTACCACCGCCACGGCTCGAACCTCCGCGAAACAAAGCAATCCGGCGGTGAACCATCGTACGACGCAACGCCGACCTCGCAGACGAATCGAAATACGGTTCTCGCCACGCACACCGGGCAACGATACAACGTGTGGCTTGACGCAACGAACCAAGGAATGAAGGCGTTGTCACTGCTGTGCGAGCAAGCGAGGGCGTCTTTGGTCCGACCCAGGGAACATGGAACAGGGACCAGAAGTACAATCGACGATCGACCGTAGAAATCGTACACGCACGTATTTCGAATCAAATCGAAATGTTAGGGCACGAGATGCAACGGTCGAATGCTACGTGTGCCTAATGCAAACGACACAAGAACCAATGTATTATCTTGCGTTGTCCGACGTTGAACGAGTCCGAGTCTGTGCACTATGACTTTTCCACGTTGCATGTAGACCAAGTGACCGATCCGATCCCGAAAACCTCGTTTTGGTGTCTGCCAAGGTTGTTCTCTCCTCGGACTATGCCATTCGCATTCGCAGTCAGCTCCTTATCGGCAGGTTTCGCATCGTGGAATATGGTTATCCTTGGCCGATCTATTCTTTTTGATCTTGGTGTCATATTTGGAATGTGGATCATTTTACCCATCATCCTGGCATACCGGTATGATTGAAAGGTCCCTGGAACTCGTTGCTGCGATCATCCTTCATCTTGAACTTAGACTTGTCCAGAAAGACGCATCGAATGCTACATGCAGTCATATAAAATTTATTTGCCGATGCATAGCTTTTTCTTCTTTCTGTAATTACTGTAACAATCATTTAGCTCGATGTGTGAATGTATGTTCAATGTACTTCGTAGTATTTTTTGATTGAGTATTGATTTTTTGTCCTTTGCCTTGTGGCACGTTACACGGGACAAACAAAATCCAAAGAATTGTTCTGACAGGCATGTGGTATTCCAAACGGTCACGATTGAAATTACCCACGATTCAAGAAAATCTGAAATCTGACATCAGCACGAATGCCACACCAGCCGGCCTTCAATATTGAAGACTGGATGAAGAACATATCCAAATTCTCTATGTACAATGTACGTTGAATTTCCATTCAATGCCTGTTTACTGTTACAAGCTCCCAACTGCTCCTCGGAGTAGTTGACAGGGGAGCTAGTAGCTCACAATCTTAGTTTTTAACCATTACATAAACCTTATTTTAGTACCTTTTTCTAGAGGCATACGACACTATTTAAACAGTCAAATAACTGCTTTGACCTTATTACTACCGGTAAAGACTACTTCAACTACGTGAATAAAAATTACCACTACTACAACATCTAATAAGCAACCAACTGATCCTGACGATTGTCCAGTAACAACAAGAGGAACAATGTCTTACTCCATCATCCCCTTCAAGTACGGCTTTGACCAAGAGTCTATTGACAAGGTGGACTTAAAGAACACACAAGAAGTCAACGGAGTTCAAGAAGTAACCAAGATCAAGATCCCCTTGATTACTGCAGGATCAACCAAACTACAAATCCTTTTTACCATCAATGAGTTCATGCGGTCCAAGAAGATGCTCAACCTAACCACAGGACCAAGACTCTATGACAAGTTTGTAGATCTCCTCAGAGACTACACCAACAGTAGCTGGTGGAATAGCTATGTATCAACCAATGTTCCACAGAGAACTGTGGATAACTTCCAAACCACAGTAGAAGAATTTGTCAACTACAAGTTTGAAAACAACCTCGATGCATACCAAAACCATAGAAGATTCCTCACCAATATCAAGAAGACAACCACCATGACCGTACACTAAGTTGTTGCACACGTCAACTTCCACAACCATGTCATCCTTCCACTACTCCCTGGACATCCACCAGAGGATGCAGAGATCAAGGAGAGAGAGAGTTCAAGAATCTAATCTTCGAATCAATGCCCGAGGATTGGAAGCACACCTACCAGCAACACCACTCTCCTCATAGGGATTCCCTCTCTGAAATGATGATGAGGTTCAAACGGTATCAATATGCACAAAATTGGAAGAAGAAATCGTCAGATAATCCATCTCCAAACAGCAATAACAGCAACAACAATGCCAACAACAACCGGAACAACAATAACCACCGCAATCCTAACAATCGAAACAACCAAAATCGACAACGCAACAACAACAACAACAACAACAACAACCATCGCAGCAACAACAACAATAATCAATGCAACAACAATCAAGGCAACAACAAAGGCCCAACTAGAATCTCCAATGACTCACCATGCCCTATCCATCCAGGTACCAACCACACTTGGGGCCAATGCTACACCAACAAGTATGGCACCAACTCCAATCAGTCCAACAACAACAGAGATAATACCGGCTCGCATGTGAATGATCGCAGCAATTCCAACAACAGCAACCGATCCACCACCTCCTCTTCACATGGCAGCAACTTCCATGAACCAGAACAACACATGTGTGTCTTCATCAATGAAACAGAAGAAAACACCATCCCTGCAACTCCTTGGCCGGATCACTTCCATGTAGACATGGACATCGACTCGGATCTTCAAAGATTTCCTTCTGAAAACACCGATTCCAACAACAACAAGCAAGAGGTTGCTCCCAGCAACGCGGATGTCGACCTTGCTCCAACCACAGCAAGTGTCTGCAACTCCATCAACGGATCCCTTGGCAAGTACTACTTGAAAACTCTCTTTGATTCTGGATCAACCGACAATCTCATCGTGGAATCAGCAATTCCCTCTGGAATCAAGAAGCACCTTCTAGACCAACCAATCCAAATGCAGACAACAAATGGCAAAACCACTTGCAACCACTATGTAACCTTGGAGAACACTGTATTCCCGGAACTGTCCTATTCAATGAAAGTACTACAAATCAAGTGTTTTGTAGTCTCTCAGAATATCAACTACCACCTCCTCATTGGAAGGAAAACCATGACAGATCTTGGAATGAAGATGGACTTACCACTCTGTAGCCAAAAGTTACTCCAACCAAGCAATCCAACAATCATATGTAGATGGAGTCACCAAGTATGAGAAAACCGACCTCCACAAGTTAGTCACCGAACAAACCCATCTCTCCTACCAAGAGAAACAAGCCTTGTTACCAATACTCCTCCAAAATGAAGAACTTTTTGAAGGGTTGAATGACAAAGAATTAGGTATTTTCCCTAATCAAACGTTCCACATTGATCTCCAGCAAGGTGCAGCTCCATACCATGTAAAACAACCATATTCCATTCCACTGCACCAACAAGAAGCAGTGAAGAAAGAAATTGATCGACAAGTGAAGCTTGGCATCCTAGAAAGATGCTATGCCACGGAATGGGGAATGCCAACGTTTGTAGTCCCAAAACCAGATGGCTCCTGTCGACTCATCAGTGACTTCCGCGAACTCAACAAAGTCACCAAGAAACTTCACTATCCACTTCCAAAGCTCCAAGATATCTTTCACAGAAGAAGAGGCTTCAAATATGTGACCCTTATTGATGTTAGCATGCAGTTCCACACCTTCAAACTTGACGAAGCCCCCACCTGGCTTTGTGTCCTTGTTACTCCCTTTGAAAAATTCTGACTGCTTCGATTGCCAATGGGCTTCCTTAACTCTCCAAGTGGGGCCCAAGGCTGTATGGAACAGATGCTCCTACACTTGAAGGACATTGAAGTATACATTGATGACATTGGTATCTTCTCAGCTACTCTTGAATCCCATTGTAAATCAGTCTCTTCTGTCCTCTCCTTACTGAACTCCCGCAACTTCTCTGTCAAACCCTCCAAGTGCCACTGGTTTCAATTGCAAGCCCCTTGGCTTGGCCACATCATCTCTCGTGATGGAATCAGACCCAATCCAAACAAGATTGCTCCTATCCTGAAACTTGCCTTTCCCTCAACAACAACAACTCAACTTCAATCCTTTGTTGGGATGATTAACTTCTATCGCAACTTCTATCCCAAGCGGGCTGAAGTCCTTGCACCCCTTACCAGCCTCTCAGGCCGATCCAAAGGCAAGATATCTCCAACTCCAGAACTTCTCCAAGCCTTCAACAAAGCCAAGTCCCTCATTGCCAACAATATCCTCCTTGCCTTTCCTGATCCAAACAAGCCCTTCCATGTCTACACTGATGCTTCTGACTACCAACTCAGGAGCTGTCATCCTCCAAGATGGCAAAATCATCCTTTGCTTCTCCAGAAAACTCAACGCAGCTCAACACAAGTACCCAACGGTCGATAAAGAGATGCTCTGTATTGTCGAAGTCTTCAAGGAATTTTGCACCATTCTTTGGGGTGCTGAAATCATTGTATGGGCAGACCAAATCAACTTAACCCGGCAAAACCTTACAAGCCACAGAATTATGACTTGGAGAATGATCCTTGAAGAATTTTCCCCAGTATTCAAATATGTCAAAGGCAAAGACAATGTCATTGCTGACACGCTCTCAAGGCTCCCACTCCAGCAAGACACTCCCAAGAAGAAGAAGAAGTTCTTCGGTCCTCCCACTTCCCAATCCAGAAGATGATGACTTGGATCTTGATACTACCGGCTCCACAATCGACTGTGACTCAACGGACGCCGACCTTCTCTCTCTTTCCAAACTGTTTCTTAACTACCCAGAAGACATCCCCATGTATCCCTTAGCCTTTGACCAACTTGCCCAAGATCAAGCGGCCAATGTAGATATCTCTACCAACCCTTGGTACACAACTGAAAACTTCAACGGCACTGGCTTGAAAGTTGTAGACTCCAACGGCCGACAGAAAATTGTATTCCCTCCAAACTGAGTGCAAGCCACAATCAAATACTATCATCATGTGCTTGGCCATGCCGGCGCAGAAAGATTGTATCAAACCATTAACCAATTTGTATACGCCGCAAACTTGAAGGACCAAATCAATTCCTTTCGCAGAACTTGTGACACGTGCCAATGATACAAGAATAGCCACCAAAGCCACGGACAACTCCCCACCAAGGAACACCAATACGTCCCTTGGGATACTATTGCAATCGATGGAGTAGGTCCCTGGAAAATCAAGATTCCTGGCCATGGAACTGTTTCCTTCAATGGCTTTACCATCATGGACATGTGCACCAACCTCCTTGAAATCATCCGAGCCCCACAAGTAAATCCAACCGGCCTCATGGCAGTCCATTGCTGGCTCTCCAGATATCCCAAACCCGTAAATTGCATCATCGACCAAGGAACCAACTTCATGAGCAATGACTTCCAACTCCACCTTGCCAACCTTGGAATCAAAGCCAAAGTCTGCTCTGTTGGCAATCTGCAATCCAATGCAGTACTTGAAAGAGTCCATGATACAATGAAGTGGGCAATGAGAACAGAGCTCAATACCAATCCCCCGCAAACTCTTCAGGAAGCCACAGACATCATCGATAGTGTCTTTGCATCGGCTCAGTTTGCAGTTAGATCAACCATCAACAAGACCTTCGGAATGACGCCTGGAGCCCTTGTATTCCACAGAGACATGTTCCTACCAATTCCTGTAATCACTGATTTGGCCATGGTCAGAAACAAAAGACAAGTGCAAATTGACAAGAATGCTATGAAAGAGAATAGCCACAGGAAGATTCATGATTACAGCGTAGGAGACCAAATTATGGTGAAAATGAAAAGCAAATTCCTGGCGCTTTTGATTCAAGAAGCAAAGGCCCCTACACTATCCAGAAAATTCACACCAACGGTACAGTTTCCTTTCTCTTAAGAAATCACGTTATCCAACGTATGAACATTCGAAACCTGAAACCATATCACGCCAACTAAAAATTCCTTATCTAAGGAATACTGGTCACACACAACTAGCAAAATTCTGTGCCACCAACCAAACCTTTACGAGAAGGAGAAGAGTGTGGTATTCCAAACGGTCACGATTGAAATTACCCACGATTCAAGAAAATCTGAAATCTGACATCAGCACGAATGCCACACCAGCCGGCCTTCAATATTGAAGACTGGATGAAGAACATATCCAAATTCTCTATGTACAATGTACGTTGAATTTCCATTCAATGCCTGTTTACTGTTACAAGCTCCCAACTGCTCCTCGGAGTAGTTGACAGGGGAGCTAGTAGCTCACAATCTTAGTTTTTAACCATTACATAAACCTTATTTTAGTACCTTTTTCTAGAGGCATACGACAAGGCATGAATCCGGGAATAGTTTCTGTTGGTTCACGAGTCGTGTGAAAAATGAAATATCGCGAATGAATCATCACAACTATCATCTCGGATCGGTACGAAAACGCACATCAACGAAGCAAGAAGCAAGACACGTCAACAAGGAAACAAAACTCCGACGCTCGTCCTAAATCCCAATACACACCATAACATCAGGCATAAACAAGGTACCCAATCGAGTCCAATAGGAGAGGATAACTCCATATTCTGGAAACCTAGGAAAATACGAGAAGGCGTTGTCTAGCGAACAAATCACCTTACACGTTAACCTACTCTCAAGTACAACATCGGCATATCTTGATATATCGACTTTTGGTCGATTCGCGGTTCGTTAAGGCACGCACTTCACCCACCGGTATCACCACCAGATTCACCACCCGAACGCAACGCAGAATTTGTGACCAAGATCGTTCTTAGCATGCATCACGGCAGGTGCAATTCCCTCGGTACAACCAGGGCTGCGATGGCATTGCTCCTTTCCGCGTGGGTTCTTCTGGGATGGGGTACGGATTCGTTCACCTCGGCTCACACGGTTGCTACATTCCTGCCGCGACTTTTGACAGCTGCAATCGTTCCGGTGTCGCTCTCTTCGGCGTGGATGCTGCCGAATCCGCCCGTGCTTCGTTACCGACATCCGCATCGGCAAGGGCAAGGGCAAAAACGCACGGAACGGAATCCGCTGTATTCCACGACGTCGGCGTCCGCGTCGGCGTCCGTAGAATCCTCGACAGCTACCAAACCAGCTACCGTCGGCGGCAACGCCAGCAAGAGCACCTATCGGCCGTTATATCCCCCGTCGAATGCGAGCAGCAATGGAACGATCCAAATCGAGGGAGAGAGCAGCACCCACACGCTTTATTACGAAATCCACGGCAACGGTCCGCTGCACGCTCTCTTCTTGCACGGGGGACCGGGAGCTGGGTGTTTTCCGAACCACGCCCGGTTTTTCGATCCCTCCAAGTACACCGTTGTCCTGCTCGATCAGCGAGGGGCCGGGAGATCCACTCCCAGGGGCTGTGTCGATGACAACACCCTGGATCACCTCGTGGAGGACTGCGAGCGGGTGCGGGTGGCGTTGCTCTCCCGAAGCACCCACGGTAACGACAACGACAACGAGACCTTCATCCAACCGTGGGACTGTGTGCTGGGTGGCAGCTGGGGAGCGACACTCGGCCTGGCGTATGCCCAGCGCTATCCCCACTCCCTGCGAAGCCTGGTGCTGCGCGGGATCTGCACACTGCGGACTCCCGAGGTCGACTGGCTGTTCAGTGCGGATGGAGGATCGGCCCGTACCTTGAACGAGGCCTGGAAGAACTTTTCCGAGGCCGTAGGCGGCAACGGGAATGCAGGGGGAGGGCGTGACGTCCTTCACGCCTACTACGATTGCCTCGTTGGTACCCGGACGACGGCCAACGGCACCGAGGACAACTCGCTTCGCTTGGCCGCGGCTCGGTCGTGGATGATGTGGGAAATGGCCGCAACTTCGTCCCGCGTCGTCGCGGAACACCAGCGACAACGTCACCGCCAGGACGGATCTGGTCTTGGTATCGTCGCCCGAGACGAATAGCGGAGCCTGGAGGTTCGAGACTCCGCAACGAGAAACGGTGGTTCGGGAGGATGAGGATGACGACGACGACGACGACGACGACAACAAGAATGACTTTCGGGGGGATCCGGACACCGTGGCCGCGCGATTGCGGCGAAAGATCGGTTCGGAGGAAAACGACGCACGGGACACGAATCGACCACCCCCGACGGGTCCCCGGCCGGTGCGGACCGTTGACGAATCGATCCCCTTGCTGGCGGCTGCGAAGGACTCCCAACCCACCCCCGGACGGTTCCAAGCGTCTCCCGACTACGTCCCCGCCCAGGCCATGCTGACGTGCTTTTACTCGGTCAACGATCGGTACGCGATGGGCAACCGCGACCTTATCCGAGCGGAGTCGGACCAGGAGAACGACCCGTTTGCGCCACCGTCGCCGCCGCCGCCGATCCGAATTATTGGAATCCAGGGCGGCTCGGATCCGATCTGCCCACCGGATACCGCCATAGATTTGTTGCGAGCCATGCAAAGTTCCAACAGTCGCAATACCATGGAGCTCCGGATCCCGCTCCGGTCGGGACATTCTATGTACGACCCCGGAATCCAACACGAATTGATTGAAGCCACCGACCGGCTGGCCGACGAGTTTCTGAACAACAATGCCAATGATTAGCAATCGTCGAGGTATTCATAGTAGTTGCAATGCAAGTCTATCAACGTTGGCTTGAAGAATGCAACCGTTGTCCTTCTTCTGGTACCCGGTACACAAGTGAGACCGATCAGCCAACAATTTCTCCCGGAAGAACTGCAAGCATTAAACGGTAGGAAAACATTCTGCATTCATGTGCATCCGTAGCCTTTGTTTGAAAGGGATATCCATTATCCACATGTTCGTAGGCGTATCATGATAGCTTATGTAATTTACCTCCCCCACTATCACTACAATACTGAACTTTGTACTCCGTAGTAAATTAGAAGCAGAGACGATTCTGTTGACAATCTCAAATCGTACGGTACGCGTACTCGTACCGTAATTGTTGGTCGTTCGCGCAAAAAATCTCCGAAGAAAAACTCGAGACGACCGAACTCGTACTGTAACGTACTCGTAGTCATATCCTACGTACGTACCGTACTGTACGCATTTCCCAGTTATGAGTTACTTACTCCGGATTTCGTACCGGTACCGCTATGACTTTCAAGCTTCGTGCAATTTCCAATTTGCGAAGGTGGAAAAGTCGAACACGAACAACTTTTTCCGATTCATAGTCAATTGTGACCAAAAACCGAAGCAGCAGTCGTGTTGAACTCTCGTGCCATCGGTATAAGTACTACGAGTAATCTTACTCGTACCCGTACCGTACGAGTACACAATATATCCTCCTATCGTCGCAACAACCGCAGAGAACGTTTTGCAAAGCAAATGTCACTTAGAAGAACAGGCTAGAATAGGATGGCAAAGGATCGAGGCCACGCCGGGTTGCGGAAACGAACCGACAAACATGGCTCGCCCCGTGGAGGACGGCAGTCGTCGTCCTCGTCGGGGGCTTCGATGTGTCCGACGACGTTTCGGTCTTCGCCGTTCGTGAGTGTTGCGATTGCTTTGTTGGGGGTGCAGCTAGTGATATTCAACATCGGGGTGATCATGCTCGACGAGCATTCGACCGGGGAGGTCGTCTACCAGTCGGCGTCGATCCCGTCAAAGGAGAGTTTTATGGCGCAGAAGCAACAACGCCGAGAGCAAGAGCAACAATTGGACAAGACTCCGGATGGAACCTTCCACGGCTATCCGATCTACTTTCGGAAGGACCCAAGGAATATCGAGACCATTGTGCACTGTGTGGGAGAAAACTATCAAAAGGGGTCCTCGTGGCAAAAGAAATCGTGCGAATTCAGGGAATACTTTTGTTTCGATACGGCTGCGAAAAAATATGTCGTTTTTGACCAACCGGACAACGAAAAGTTGTACAAGCATACAGAAGCTCAAACCATGTTGGATATTTCTCAATCCTTCCTGAAAATCTCGCATTCGACGACGAATAGTGTGTCTCTCGGGGGAATCAATCTAAAATGGAACGAGGAAATATCTCGTCTGGAATGGTTCCCAGAGATCCGCACTATGAACGTCGACCAGTCACTGTCCTATTACGAACTTCCATCCAGTGTCGTTATGATCCCCTTTCACTCTATGAATGGTGGCAATCCGGGACATTTAGTGTGGGACGACTTCTTACCGATGTTCACTCTGCTCAGCATGTTTCAGTTGAAGGTGAAATCCAACGAATTGTTGTTGATTCGGCAGGTGCTCCAGGGCGAAAAAGGCAAAGACAAAAACGAATCTCGTGGGCTATGGGCGTCGTGTGATTGGACAGACGAGAAACGGTCCTTGTGCAAGAAGATGTACAAGAAGTTTCTTCCGTTGATGCTCGGGAAAAAGCCAGTCCACAGCGAGATTGCCACGTCCGACGAATTCGACTTTCAACCAAGCAGCGATGCCGACAAAAAGTCGACAACACTGGTTTGTGCAAAGCAGGGTGTGGCAGGGATCGGCGCACTGACCGATCACGGGACATCAAAACTTCACGGCTGGGATGCAGGCGATTACCAACTGACTCAAAATCACGGCAGGGGCGGTTTGCTGTACGAATTCCGCAATTTTATGTTGAGAAACATGGGCATACCCGTCGAATTGAATCACAAACCTCCGTTTCGGATTGTCTTTTCGGAAAAGAGTTCTAGTGTCGGGACCCGGAGTCTCGATTTTACGAAGCAAAAGGAATTTTTGAAGAAAACTTTCCATCCATCCTATGTTTCGGTTGAGTCCTATGTATTTAGCGAGATGTCCCTGGCGGAACAGCTTGAAATATCAAGTCAAGCATCTATCTTCATTACATCCTGCGGTGGCGGTGCTGTGACGTCGATGTTTATGCCCAGGGGATCGTCTGTCTTGATGTATTATCTGGAAGAAGGTGGAGTTATCAACAACAAACTAACGGGCAAACCAGCACGACTAGATTGGGATCTCTTCAACAACATGTCGCACCTCAAAGTTCATTGGCTTCCTTCGGGAACCATGCACACGGATGCCGATACCAAGGCTCTGGTGTTCTTGATTCAACACGAGCTGGAATCGCTATTGCGAGAAAAGAGCTACGAGCATTTCTTCAACTAGTCAAAGCCTCTACTAGCCACCCTACCGTGGGAAACAAAACCAATTGCTCCGCTTGTTGCTCTACTTGATAGCCTACTACTAATGGTGGGTGTGTAATTACCTGCAGTGCAGTTGAAGAGTATACGCAATCCTGCCAACAGATGTCCCAACCGCTGCAAGCTGGTAATACCTACACCTACAACAGATCACATGGGAAGTGCACGAGTCCGGAAGGGTGGTTTCGGGTTACTGTTGAGAACAGGTTTGACTCTGGAGAGGAACGATTATCAAAATATGACTTTTGATTCATTGACATATTATTGGAAAAGAAATAATATCAAATTGCAAGTGCTGTTATTAATATTATACTGACTTTGAAAAAAAGTATGCTTACCTCAAGATGAGCTACGTTCCAGTTTTTCAATACTGCAGTAGCCAACGAACAAGTACCGCCACAAGGATTTGTTCTACCACTATTTTTGCCTCGATAGAAATACCGTACGGCATGATGCCAATCAAACTTGAAATTGCACTGTAACTATCTGTCCTAGGCAGACTTTACCATTCATCATGGCCACCGCCAACTGTCCTAGTGTAACAAATAATAATACTTCGTAATATTAATTAGAGATTATTATAAGTATGTCAGCGCAGTGTCCGACACCCCTCTTAGCAAAACGCGCGTGATTTAACCCTAACGGTCGAAATCTCTGACACTCTAAGATAACCACTTTACAGCAAAACCATCCAATCAGATTCAACCCGATTCAACCATGGGCAAACCTTCTGCGCGACCAAGTGAACAAGCCAGACCCTCCAATACCCAAATTCTTCAGCCAATCAGATTAAAGGTGTCACTTTGCACTTCACCCAGCCCAAGCAGCAGCAAAACGCAAACAGAACAAACACATACACTTCGATCCTGACAAAGCAAAGAACGTAAAGACACAAATGTAACACACTAGGGGTAGAATTTGAGTAGGAGTGATAATTATGAATGGATTAATACTTTAAGAAAATGGATGGAAACTTAACAGATAAAATGATGAGCGATCGAGCTTGCTGGCTTCGATCGCCCATAAATATTCATATAGAGGTCATGATATGAATTGTGCGCCCGCCTGGCATCGGTATACCATTGTATACAGATAATGGTTTGATACTTAATGATTCTTAGAGTAGCCCAAGTCTCATTAGCTCTATCGTACGTATCTTTCGATGGTATCTTGGATAGTACGATATGTACGGTAGATTGTAGTACGTAGCTCGTAGTACGTAGCTTGGTACGTATGATCGCAGTACGTTACAGAGTCCCCCAATGAGTGACTTGAGGATTCCTTGAATTGTTTCACTAGACTTCTTCCATGTCTAGATCATTGTTTGCTGCATCGTGTGCTGGATCATTGTTTGCTGGATGTTCTTTGTATGGAGTGAGCTTTCAAATGTTGACTGTTTCCGTGACATTTGGAGACAGCCTCAATTTCACTGTGTCATTGGTATGTACTTGCACAATTTGGTATGGCCCTTTCTTCTGAGGTTGCAATTTGTCTGGATCTGGTTCTTTCATCCATACCTTATCATCAACCTTGAACACATGCTTGATTTGCTTGGCATTTTGTCGGAGTAGATTCAGGTTGATACCTTGTTGTCAAATTTGTTGTAGCGCAATAAGATTGGATGTAAGTGGGATGTCCAGCAGCATATCCCTGTTGAAAACAAGGGCTCCTGGGGATGAACCCATAGATGCATTGATTGCGCACCTGGATGCATGCATACAGGTGGCTAATGCATTGTCCATGAGCTGTGTGGCCTGTGTGTTGGTTTGAGGTGGATTCACATGTACCAGTATGCGAAGTGTGTCTGCAATGGTATGATGTACTCTTTCACAGACCGCGTTGCTCTGAAGATTCTTGACTGTGGTAGCCACAACTTCAATTCCATAGGCTGCAAGTGTATTTTGGAATTCATGGCCTAGGAACTCTCCACCATTTGTCATAGACACACTTGACAGGTCTTGGATATCTGGATAGCCAGCAATTGGTGAATTGGTTGGCTTGTCTCCGATGCGAATGATTTCCAGTAAGTTGGTGACTGGATCAATGCAAGTGAGAGCCTTGAAGTTGTAGATTTTTCCTTGAGCCGTTACCTTCCAAGGTCCAATCAAATCCACATGTACTTCACTGAATGGTGCCAATGGCGCTTGCTTGGGAGCCAACAATCCATAACTAGCATTTCTGCTCTTGTACTTGATGCAATCTTCTGGGCATATGTATTCTTAGCATAGCTTGGCGAGTTGTTCCACGTGGAACCTGGCTGCTACTGTTTGATTGAGCCTGGTGAATCCACAGTGCCCTAGTAGTAGATGATACCACTTGAGTAGTTGAGGAGCAAGGGAGGTTGGAATGTAGATTTTCCATTCCTCTCTTGTTTCTGCCTTGGAGTAGCATGCGATTTCCTGATTACCAAGTTGTTGTTTGAAGAAGGTTGGTAATTGAAGCTTGGCAGGGAGCGTGTCATTGTTTTGTTGATGTTGAGCAATATTTGTATAATTCACTGGGCATTCCATTTCCTGGAGTGTTGGCAGGTTGACCAGACACTCATTTTTCAGTAGACATGAATATAATTCAGCATCCGCGTCATGGCATAGGTGTGGGAACACCTCTGGGAATTCTTGTAACAAAAGCTCTTCATCTGACTGTTCGGGGACTTCTAATTGGAGAAAATTGATTAGGGCTCCTTTGCCTTGCTTCTGTTTCTCCCCCACTGTGGGTGGATCCATCCTGGGTAATCTTGAGAACGCATCCGCAAGAACGTTTTTGGGGCCTTCAACATAGTGCCACTTGAGGTTGTATTCTTGTAGAAAGAGATTCCATCCTAGGACCCATTGTGGAGAAAGGGTCTTGAAGGTGAGATTCTTGTGGTCTGTGTAAATGTTGAGTTCACAGCCTAATAGTAGTTTCCTGTATTCCTTGCAACACAAGACTATTGCAAGTAGTTCCTTTTCCGTCGTAGTATAATTTTTCTGAGCTGCATTCAGCTTTTTGGAGCAATAAGCGATGGGTTTGCCATTTTGTAGGATGGCTGCGCCGAGCTGTAGATCTGAGGCGCCGGTGTAGATATCAAATGGTAGGTTCAGATCTGGGTAGGTGTTCAGTACATTGCTTGCTATCATGGCTTTCATTTCTTCAAAGGCTTTTTCCTGAGCCGGCCCCCACGTGAAGGCTGACTTTGTTGATTTGGGCTGCCCACTGGCAGTTTTCTTGGGGGTTCCCGTGAGTTCAAATAGTGGAGATAAAACATGTGATCTCCGAGGCCACATATCTCTGTAGTAACCAACAGCGCCCAGAAAGGACTTGACTTGCGTGATAGTTTTTGGTCTGTCCATTTGTAGGATTGCTTCAATTTTTTCTTCCAAGGTTTAACAGCTTCGGGAGTCATCAAAAATCCTAGGAAATCCGTTTCCTGTACAGCCCAGTCACATTTGAGAGGGTTGCAGTTGAGTCCATTTTCATTCAGTCGTTGCAGAATTGTATCCACTATTTGCATGTGATGACTGAAGGTGCCATTTGTCCAGATTCCAATATCATCAATGTAGACTGTGCAGTCGGTGCCTTGCAAAATGTCCTCCATGAGTTGTTGTGCCACATCTGGAGAGATTTTGACGCCCATTGGAAGTCTTTGATATTCATAGCACCCGCATGGTGTGATGATCGTGCATAGTTTCTTGCTTGCTTCATCCAGTTCAAAACAATAGTATTGCATGGATAAATCAATCTTGGTGAAGTGGGTGTATTTGCCTCATTGATGCATGATGACCTGTATTCGTGGTATAGGATATGGCCGTCTGATCAGCAGTTCGTTGAGTTCTTGAAAATCTGAAACCCACCGAATCCTGTTATCCTTCTTTGGAATGATGAAAGTGGGAAATGCCCATTCAGCAGGTCCCTCACATCTTTTGAGTACTCCATCGTTGACTAAATTCTGGAGCTCCCTTTTGAATAGTTCTTCTCTTTTGTATGCAACACCGTAGGGCTTTTTGTGAACTGGCTTGGCGCCGGGTTTCAGCTTAAGTGATATCTTCTTGTGTGGGTATTTGCCTAGTTTTCCATTGAAGACGTTTGGATATTTAGACAGGACAGCTTGGAATTGTTGTTTTTCTGCTGCTGTCATGTGTGCTTGCTGCTCAGCAACTGAGGTTGGATCAGTTGCTTTGTAAGCTCTGTCAAGGATGACAGGTGATGAAGACACCGCGTCATGCGCAAATAGCTCAAAATCAATGGATTCCTCCAGTAATGCCTGAAAATATGCTTCTTGCAACTCTGGAGTAATATTGAGACTGGCTGTTTTGCGCATTGGAATTTGCCGGTTGTTCCATTGAATCATGCTTGATTCAAATAGCAAGTTGATATTGGTGCTGCATAGAAAGTCCCGGCCAAAAATAATGTCATATCTGCATGATTTGGATTCAAATAATCTGGCTTCACAACGCTCGATTGTTGTGTTCCCAAATTCTTGTAGTTTGAGACTTTTCATTACGACAAACAACGATGTGTCGGATGATCCATTGGCTGTGGTTGTGATGGTTCTTGTTTTGGATTGGATTGGTAGAACTCCAAGGGGAAGTGCCCTTTTGTTGATAAGGGTTGTTGTGCTGCCACTGACGAGTAGGGCAAGCATTGTTTTTGTTGTTTTTACAGGAATGCCTTGAATGTATTGGATGGTTGTTAAAACAATGGGAGCCACATTGCTCTTATTTGTTTTCATAGCTACGGGATATTCCGTATTTGGTTGTAGGGTCTTTGCTAGACGCGAGGTCCAGCTTGTTGTCATCGATCGTGTCGACGGTGCTGCTATTGTACCCATGCCGATCGAATTCTCATTGGCTTCTGTACCTGTATTTTTATTGCTGATCGAATCGTCATTCGATTTGGCCGGTTTATTATTGGCTTCTGTACCCGTATTTTTATTTTTACTGACGCGTTCATCCGGTTCAAACTGGACTCGTTGTGAGCTCTTGTCAACATCAGATATACGTCCTGTAGGCTTCTTCTCCTCTTCTGTGGAAAGAGTTCCTCCTGCAAGCCCAATTGGCAGTGCCAAATTGGCATCCAGGGCCTGTGGCGCTGGAGGCAGGGTGACTGCTCTTGTTTTCTGGCTTCATGGAAGCCATATGTGCTCACCGCTTTGCACGCTGTGTTCTGTTTTTCCTCCATGTTGTTGAATGAATGCTTCCTTTGCGCGCTGCATGTGTGCTTGGAATGATTCATTGCTGGCTGTTGTGGTGCCGGCTGAGTCATTCTTTTTCTTGTTGTCATCGCATTGTTTCTTCCTTTGTTTGGAATATCTGTTCTTGGGACATTCGGACCAGTCATCATGGTTGTGACCGGGAATATGACAAGGATTGGAAGATTTCTGTCCTTGATTCTTGGTGGTGGTGTTTTTGCGGTTGGAATTATTGGCATGGTTCCCGGGACGTCTCCCTTGCTTTTTGCCTCCATTCCTCAGCTTTGATTGTCTTTCTTGACTGGACATGTATTCCACAATCTTTTGGACGGATGTTTCTGCGGTGACGCCGCCGTGCATTTGGCCATATTGTTCAACCCACAGATTGGGGAAGGTTTGTAGCAACATTGTTGTTTTGATGATTCTGCTGAGTTTTGGGCCATGGCCTTGTAGCTTATCCGAGTATCGAATGAGCCGGTTGATGCGGAGTGCATGATCCTTTGAGGTAGTGCTTCGATGTTTTCGGATGAATTTTTTTTTCTTCTTTTTTTTGCTGATTAACAATGTCGAATGGGCGTCCGAGACCGCTTTTCGTTTCGAGAAAAGTTGCGGTTGCGAGCGAAAAATTCATTACGGTTTGTTCGTTTTTGGAAAAAAACCGTTACCGTTCGTTTCGATGAAGTTGTAAAAGTAATTACTATGTAACACACTACTAGGGGTAGAATTTGAGTAGGAGTGATAATTATGAATGGATTAATACTTTACGAAAATGGATGGAAACTTAAAATGACGAAAACAACAAACGATGAAAACGACGAAGAAACAACCTATCAATATTCACCCAAAATAACACCACTATCCACAACAAAACACTCCCCTTGTTGGTCTCCAGCAACAAAAATGTTCTACACAAGCGGCCTATTTGCCAGAGCAGCATGACATGTTCAACAGGATGACCTCGATGGTGTCCCAGCGAATACCCAACTTGCCTACAGTTGCAAAGGGGCAGATTTCCTTGAGTTTTGCACTACCATGTTTTGCACTACCATATTTGGCTACCTCGATTATCCACAAACAGTAACTGAAGAGAAGGTGTTTGGCTTCCTTTTCTATCAGGCATATCGATCCTGTAGGAGAAGAGGCCAATCCCAAGAGGGAGGTGGGAACACCACAAATATTCAACGCCACCGACTATGGCGCCGTGATGGCCAAATACAACAATAGTAGTAGTAACAACATGGATCGCAAATCGCTGTTGGAGCTGGAGCAGATGGACCATGATCCTGTAGGCTATGACACTGTGAATCAACACTTGTGTTCCATCCTCAAAATATTGAGGCATCAGAGGAGTCAAAATGCCAACAATCTTACCAAGGAACACATCTGCTCTGAAAGAGTCACCCAACTGCTGCAAGTCGTTCAAGTCTGAAAGAAGAAGATCAAATGAATGAGATTTGATGAGAAGATAGATCATGCCCTTTCACCATACATGAATGTGCAAAACATCGAGCGGATAGAGGATTTCTTGTTCTTTAAGAATTGTTACAAACCAAATTATCACGTGGCATCCTTGAGAGACAGATACTGTTTCCTTATGACACATGGGTGGTGTTCTCCGCTGCAAGTCCTTATTCAAATTCGAGCTGTCCGATCTGTGTGACCTTATCAAATACGATGAAGGCACACACACCTACCAGATCCTAATTATGCAAATAATAACAGGCAAAACAAACGGTCAGAAAATTTAATATGGACGCATTATGAGACATCGAAATGTTGACATGTGCCAAATTGGTGCGTTGGGCTTCTATTTGATGGCACAATTCCATTCAATGGGCAAGCTTGCTCGATATGACTTTGCAAGTAACGCCAATTGGTTTGACGTCAAATTACTCACAGATTGTAGTAATAACTCTGACAATCAAGACTTGATCACGGACCAAGCGTTTGCCAATACAATGAAAGACGCATGCAAGGCTTTGGGTATTGCTTCAAAGCACTTTGTTCACTTTGGCCGAGGAACCGGTGCGGTTGCATGTGAGATGCAAGAGGTCAATCCCCAATACATCAAAATGATTGGCAATTGGAATGTTGATGTCAGAGAGGACTGATATTCTTCCAAACTCCCTTTGAAGGCTATGAGGGCCTTGGCTGGGCATTCACAAGATAAAGGGGGGTTCTTCTTGCCAAGAAGTACTATTGATTCACCTCCAGAGCTTTGTTGTAAAGTCTTCCCCTTCCTTGACAAGGCAATTAGCACCATTGATAACATCCTAAAGCCGGCTGCTCAAGCTTTCTTTGAGCTCCTCCTCAATTTACAATGCGGGGTACTGCAGGAAGCGGCCATCTTGATACACCAAGGTAGAAAAACCGGCTCTTCTCCTTGCCTGTCTTCCAAACCAAACTGTTCAAGACTTATCAAGCAACACTCATTGACAAGGTCATCCCCAAAGCAACAATGGGAGCCACTACTACCTCAATTGAAAGGAGTGTCAATGTTGCCCTTCCGGGGTCAACCAATTTGACTCCTCGTAGTATGGGCCTCGGAAACAAGAAGCAGCTTGTAACACCCCCTCCTCCCCTGAATACTACGAGGAGGAGAGCAAGGAGGAGGGGTAGTTAGGTATGTAATACCATGGTCGTAAGGGAGAGCACAAAGGGAAGGAGGGGGGGGGGGGGGGGGGGGGGGGGGGGGAGCTTGCTAGCGAGCGGCGATTGCTCTTTCTTGCTGCTGTTGTTGTTGGGGGGGGGGGGGGGGGGGCTTCTTGCTTGCAGTTTCGCGGGGGGACAAGGATAAACCTGCTCTCTCCACAGTCCACCGTGTTGTATGTGTGAAAAAATACTTTAGTACCACTTTCGATACTAAAGTACCACTTTTGGTTCTTAAGTAATTTTTCCGGCTCCGTGTTGAGCAACTCAAAAAGCATTTTTAGGATATTTTCACACACAACTACGTGTGTTGAGCAAGTAAGTATTTGCTCAACACACGAAGTTGTGTGTGAAAATCTTCTAAAAATACTTTAGTACCATTACAAAGAGGGTACTAACTCACGGGATTAAGCAGCAGCACTACAAGATTGATTGATTCCTTGGCACAACTTGTGTAGAATCTAGTAGAATCCCTACTAGACCCCGGATTTTGGAAACTTCCCCGTACAGTAGGATCTAGTAGTAAACTACTAAGTCCTGGATTTCAGAACTTAATCACGCATACATTTTCAGCCGTTCTTACCGTTCAAAAGTATTTTTAGTGTTTTGTCTTAAGTAACTTAGTATTTTTAAGCTTTTGTCACATACCAACTCTGGGTATTGTTGAGCAATATATATGGCAAAGAGGGAACTAACGCGGGATTAGCAATAGCAACAGGGATTTCGCTCATTTGATTCCTTCACATTGTGTAGAATCAAGTAGAATCCCTACTACAACCTTGATTTTTTGCTGTTTTCCCCCGTTAAAATTCATTATTTCAAAATCAACCACTTTGCAAAAGCAATTTGCAAAAGCAACTCCCCCCCCCCCCCCCCCCCGACCATGGGAATAGACCCTTTTCGCTGCTTCCTATCCTACTAGTATTACAACAACAAGCAACCCATTCTATTACACTGTAAGTCATTGCCGGTCCTTTGTTTGCCGGAAGGTGAGTCGTCGTCGTTGTTGTCAACAGTCATTTGTTTATTCCTATCTCACGACACTCTTCTTGCTGCTCCTTTTTTACTTTTGACCATGGGAATAGCTCCTTTCAGCAACCATGGTTTGAACTGTACCACCTTGAAAGAGCAAGGTTCCAGCTCCCCAGAATCAATGTACTGCTCCAGCTAAAGATCTTTGGTCTCGGACTCGGTCGGTCATTTACGGACGCAACAAGAACAGCAACAACAACCCAACGTCGGTCTGTAGCAGACAGGAATTCTTCATTGAGAAATCCTATAATAGTAAGAAGACCCCGGCCTCCCCCTCCTTCTGGATCTCCGGCGGTCGCTCCTACGATATCGGATCCAATTGCTCCTGAAGACCCCGCCGTGGATGATGAGATCTGGTTGCTCCTTTGGTGACACGGGGATCGCTCCTGGTTGACGGACGCAACAGCAACAACAACAACCCAAGGTCGATCTATAGCAGCCAGGAAGTCTACGAGGATCTTTGGTCGCTTCTTCTTCAATCCTGGCGGTTGCTCCTTTGGCGCAAACTGTTGATGATACTGAAGACGTTGATAGTACTGCTGCTGCTGGACCGTTCGTTTCTGAAGGCGACGTCATTCCTACTCAAAGTACAAGCACTGCGCTGCTCCGATCTAGGGGATTGGTGTATCCATGGCATTTGAATTACAATCACTGTCTTGGATCATTGCAATTGATACGAGGATTGACGATTCCAGCGGCGATACAAGACGCGTCCTCCGCCTTGTGCCCGATCTGCCCAGCAGACTCAATATTCATCATGACTTGCTCTCTAGCAAAAAATACGTCTACAAACTAATTCTAGCTCTTTTTCTGGCATATACCCTGGTCCCTACTCTGCTGTGTATTAGTCTGTTCTGGGAGTATCGAAAAGAGTGCTAGGTGAATAGTGCTCAGAGGCAGCACCGAGTAACACTACTACTAGAAAATCACGTACTACTTCTACCTATACTACGTACCACTCACACGGAGTATTTCGGAATTGCCAAAGTATCAATCCATTATCAGAGTAGAAAACGCTACTAGTAATTGTGTAGCAATTCTACGGCGAATTTTGCAAATTACTATAGGTAACACCCCGTCCTCCGTTTTGGTTGGCACGTGTCATCCCCTCTCTAAAGAAAAACTCTCTTAAGAAAAATCCGAGGCGCGCGGGCCGAGGATTTTTCTTAAGAGAGTTTTTCTTTAGAGAGGGGATGACACGTGCCAACCAAATCGACTCCGAGTATTATCAGTGGGGAGGAGGGGTGTTACTTGGTACCACTCTAGCTGCTTGTTGTTTACGAGGCCCCCCGGGCCGAGGAAACAACAAGCAGCTAGAGTGGTACCAAGTAACACCCCTCCTCCCCACTGATAATACGAGGAGGAGGTAAAGGAGGAAAGGGGTGTTGACATGGTAATCTCTATGGCTTCGGAAGGACGGGCACAATGGAGGAGGAGGGGTTCCTTGTTGCTAGCTACCGGTGTTGCTTAGCGTTTCGATGCTGCTACAGGGGGGGGACAAGGCTAAACCGGTACCAATTGGTGGTACCGGCAAGTACTCCTCGTAGGAACAAGTACAAATGGTATGGTACCGATCAGTGGTACCATTTTGGTGGTACCGGAGTACCACTCACTTTGTTAAGTAATAATTTTTCAACGCATTGCACCTGTTTTTAGGTATACTCAAGCGTAAAGAGGGAGCAAACGCGCGGGATTTGCAGCAGCAGAAGGATTTGGTTGATTCCTTCTTGACACCACCTGTGTAGAATCGAGTAGCATTCCTACTACAAACTGGATTTTTACTGTTTTTTCACCGGTCGTAATTCATAATTTCGAAATCAACCACTTTCAGAAGCAAATTGCTCCCCAACCATGGGAATAGACCATTTTCACTGCTTTCTTTCCTATTACAACAACAAGAAACCCATCCTATCACACTGTAAGTCATTACGGGTCCTTTGTTTGCCTGGGGGGAGACGTTCAGGCTGTTTCGATTTGATTTGATTTGATTCGGAGCGACCGTCGTTGTTGTTACAGTTTTGGCTGCCATTTTTCTTTGCTTTGTTGCTCACAATGATGATTCTTTTGCTTCTTTCTTGACCATGGGAATAACAGTAGCGAGCAGTGATTAGCGAGCAGTGAGTTTGCCGGTTGTGGGTGGTAGGGGGAGCTGTGTTGGCAATTCCGGTTTGATTTGGAGCTGTTGTCGTCGTCGTCGTTGCCGTCAATTTGTTTATTCCTATCTCACGGCGCTGCTTCTGTTGCTTCTTTTTGCTTTTGACCATGGGAATACTAGTAGCCCCTTCCAGCAATCATGGTTCGAACTATTCCACCCTGAAAGGGAAAGCAAGGCTGCTCCAGCTCCTTGGACTTGGTCTAATGCTCAAGATCTTCGGTCTCGGTCATCTAGTACGAACGCAATGGACTCGGACTCGGTCATCTACCGACGCAACAGCAACAACAACAAACCAACGTCGGTCTGTAGCAGCGAGGAATTCTTCATTGAGCAACCCCTACAAGAAGAATCCTTCTGGATCTCCAACTGCCACTGCTGGAAAGAGGAAGAAGCGCGCTCGTCAGACTTGGCGTCCGAATTACAAGCATTGCCTGCTCCAGTCTAGGAAACTGTGTATTCTTGCTCCGGTGTCTGAACTACAATCACTGGTGTGCTGAACTGGGGGACTGGTGTATCCACGGCATCCGAACTACAAGCGCTGCTTCATTTACTATGGGACGACCGTAGTTCTCGCTCCAGCATCCAAACTACAAGCGCACCACGAGCTACTACAAGCTCTGATTTTGGCCCAAACAGCCTCAATATTCATCATGGTGTGCTCTCTAGCAAGAAATAGGTCTGCAGACTAATTCTAGCGCTTTTTTTGGCATACACTCTGGTCCCTAGTCTGCTGTGTATTAGTCTGTTCTGGGAGTATCGAAACTAGTCGTAAGAGAACAGTGCTCAAAATATGACTGGAAATTGCACAGTACATTCTACTGGAAATCACGTAGAAAATAGTACCAGAATAAAGTTTGGTACCAGAGTACCACTTTTTGGTACCGGAGTACCACATTCTGCTACCAGAGTACCACATTCTGCTACCGGAGTACCACTCCCTCCTCCAACCGTTGAGCAAGTTTTAAACGCTCATTTTTCTTGGTACTTAGGAGTGAGTACACGTGCTCGTCCGCCGAAGCCATAGGATTACTTTAGTACCATGCCATTGTCAGAGCAGAAAACACTACTAGAAATCGTGTAGCAGTTCTACTGCATATTTTGCAAATTACTAAAGTACCACCAAAGTTACCAAAGTAACACCCCCTCCTTCGCACCTTTTTCCCGCTGGTTGAGTCTGTTTTAAACCCGTGAGTCGTTCAGTTGTTTTTTACTTAGGCACCGATCGGATCAAGTGCACGTGCTCTCCCGTACGAGCCATTGTGTTACCGGTAATCTTACCGGTACCGGTACGAGAAATATCCCCATCCAACTAAACACGCGTGAATTTTTATTTCCATCAACATATTCTGTATTGGAATCGTACTACCAAAGGATACACTCATAGTGAAGTGAGTTCAGTCCACATCGACGCAGTCTCCTATCAAAATTGTGATCGATAAACGCACGTCTTGTCCATCAAAACTTGAAAACTTCTTACAATTCTTGTGATGGAACGGTTCGTACTCGTACGAGTACCGGCTACGGCGCCTACCGGTACGAAATTCGAACGATTGGAAAAAATGAATCCCTGGGCCCTGTCCTGTCCCGATGATGACAGTCTTCGATCATTCTCGAATCGCGTCCGACCACTTGAGATAGGAGTGTGCACCAGGATTGGGATGTCGAATCCCAAGAAAATGCACAAGTTGCACGATGATGGAGCTCGTCGACGTCACTTTTGTTTCAGGCTCACCATGACTACCGCTACCATTGCACCCTTGCTTTGTATGCTAGCCCTGGTGCTGGTGCAGCAAATCTCCTCTTTTCCACTTCTGTCTTTGGAAAGGAGGCTAGGAAGTCGACCAAGAACTTTTTTGACATCGCAAAGATCGACATCGGTAGATACAGATACAGATGCAGACGCAAATGCAAATGTTGAAGAAGCCATTCGATTAGGAAGGTCTGAATTCGAAAAGTACTTCGATTTTCCGCTCGATGATTGGCAATTACAGGCTGGCGGATCGATATTGTTGGGACACAACGTGATTGTGTGTGCGCCGACTGGTTCCGGTAAAACCGTTGTAGGTGAAATGGCACTCCATTCAGCTTTTGATAGAAATCTCGACGGGATATACACAACCCCTCTCAAGGCTCTTTCGAACCAAAAGTTCTCGGAATTGCGACAGACATTTGGCAACGTCAACGTCGGGTTGTCGACGGGGGATATTTCGATCAACAGAGAGGCGGCGCGACTGACTGTTATGACTACCGAAGTGTACAGAAACATCGCCTGGCGATCGAGTGGCGTGGGGACAGACGAAGATGACGAGACTCCTAAGGTACAAATACAAACAACGGAGAGTCCTGATAGCAACGATCTCCGAAAAAATTCCGTGGTAGTCTTAGATGAATTTCATTACATGGGACAACCCGGGAGGGGAGGTGAGAAAATTCTGTGTTGTTTGTCTATATCTCTGCGTATTCATTCTATCAGAGACGCAATCGATTCTGATGCTGAACTTTCTCTGCGGTCATCCGACACTGTGAACTCGATGGCGATTGGTATGCAGGAGTTTGGGAAGAGTGTGTCATTACGTCACCCGCCCATACGCAAATCATTGGCCTATCAGCAACATTAGCAAACGCAAAAGAGTTAGCTGATTGGATGACGACAGTCACGGGTAGACACACCGAATTGATCGAAGCGCCTGGCGCTAGACCGGTACCACTAAAATACCTTTTCGCAACGCGTGAAGGTCTTTTTCCGTTGTTTCGAAACCCAGATGCAGGTCCTGGTTCACCATTGGGCTTGCTTGGATATCGGGGGGACGGGATCCCGTCTTCGACAGCAAACGCGATTAAAAACCAGAAAGAGGGGCTGGTGGATGGAGGGAATGATGGATTTCCTAGTGTTGATAAGCTCCCAAAAGGTCTGAAAGTCAATCCTGCTTTGAGTGGACTTGCGCAAAGAAGAGTGCAAAAGGTTAACCGAATGATCGAAAGACAAAAGGAAAATCAAAGAAACAAAAGAGATAATTTTGATGAATCTGATTGGTTCCAAAACAAGGGAAAAGGGAGAGGCCGTGGACGTGGACGTAACTCTTTTCAGAGTACATCTTTTTCATCTCGAGAAGGGAGGAAAGAACGAGAACGATTAACGAGGAAAGAAATGAGAAAAGCGGTCCCCTCTCTCACGATTCTTTTGACGAGATTGAAAGAAAAGAATCTATTACCAGCTATTTTCTTCATTTTCTCGCGGGCTGGTTGCGACCAAGCAGCAGAAACAATTTGCAATGCCTATAAAGGACCACGAGACCCCAACTTCGACCTTGATCTCGATGATGACTTCCAGAAACCGCGTCGAAAGGAAAGGTATGGAAAAAACAAGAACGATGCATTTCAAAAGAAAAGTAAGGGCGCCAGGAGAAAAGACACCAACGGCGACAGCATACTTGAAGATAATCAGGGTAGATCATTCCGATTGAGTAGCAACAACATTGATGAGAATGCCTTCAACTCCGTTCTTGATGCGAACAGTGTATTTTCGGAAGAATATTTCTCTACTTCGGGGTCTCCGCTCTCTTCGGAGAATTGGAAGTTTTACGCTTCTGCTGGCCTGCTCACCTACGATGAAGTTCAAGAAGTGGCGAAGCGAGTAGCTCAATTCAACGAAGAAAACCCCGAGATTGCTTTGTCTGATAGTGTTGTTGAGCAGCTTCTATTTGGACTCGGTTGTCACCACGCGGGTATGCTTCCTGCTCACAAGATGCTCATAGAGACGTAAGTCCGATTCTGTGTCAGATTTTTTTGAGATCGAACATGTGCTCACTTTGGCAATGCGTTCTTTTTTGTCATCCACAAATTAGCCTTTTCCGCTTGAATATGATGAAAGCCGTTTTCGCTACTGAGGTACGTCACAATGCTTACTTATTTCAAACAATACTTTGTTGAGAATGAAATCCGATTATTCTGTTCTCTGAGATGCTTGAACTAATCATGTATCGTGTTTTCGCGATGTTGCTATACTGTGAAAAAAATATCTAAGACTTTGAGTGCTGGAATCAATATGCCTGCGAGAACAACCGTCATTTGTTCCTTAGCTAAGAGAAGCGGAGGAGGGTCAATGGCTGTCCTTGAAACATCAAATCTACTTCAAATGGCAGGGCGAGCAGGAAGGAGAGGTATGGATACCACAGGAACGTGTGTTCTAGTGGCAACTCCATTCGAAGGCGAGGATGTCGCAGCAACGATTTTGACAGACCCAATCAAACCAATATCTTCGCAATTTCGCCCTTCGTATTCTCTTGCCGTCAACTTAATTGCAAGAGGGAACGGAAAACTCGATGTAGCAAAACAACTCGTCAGTAGGAGTTTCGCAAATTGGGGCAGACAGCAAATGGAGGAAGCTCGAAATGGTTCATCGGAAGCTAGCGAAATTGCAGATCTTTTGGCACAGGTCTCAGAAGAAAAGTTCATGAAAACTTTAATTCGTATATTTGACCGCCTGGTCGAAAGACGAAGTGCTAAATTCGACATTGCTTTTTTGAGCCACTTGACAGAGCTATTGAAGGATCGCGAGCTTCTCAAGAAATCCTCAAAAAGTTTCGACGCTGCCAAGTTGGCGTTTGAATTAGAAACTACGACTTTAGGTTGCCTCGAAATGGAACTTAAGGATTCTGTTGGAGATGAAACCAGTCTTTTTGAAGAGGATGAAATCCTCGAACAAGTAGAGGAGCAACGAGGACGAGTACAGAAAGCAGAGAAAAACTTGAAACGACACCCGTTCACATCAATTGTGAAGATTTCAAATGATATTCTGAGCGATGTATCTGCCGAAAGTGAAGAGCTATCCGAAGCCCTCCAAACTGTTGAAGGTATGGGGAATAGTGCAACGCTTGATCCTGAAGATCTCGCTCGATTTGCGAAGTCTGCCATCATGGTAAAACAAAAGCTGAAAAAACTCGCTAGATCAAATCCTGATATGGACCCAGAGATGCTACTTCTTCTGGAATCGCAGAGCTCGATAGATGAGCTGGAGGATTCTGCTTGGAAAGAAATGCTAGCAATCACGAAAGTTATGATTGCTTTTGGATGTATAATTCCTGCGTCTGGTGCGAAGAAAGACTACTCTGACACTGATCTCGAAAATGAAACGTTTGAGGTCACTCCAGCAGGCACTGATGTTGGAATGCTGAGCTTTGAGAATTCGTTGTGGTGCTTCTTAGCAGTGGGTGGTACATTTGATGTTACCAATGCATCTGCCAAATTCGACAAAATGAAAGAATCCATGGACATTTTCGATTACGAAGATGAGGACGAGGACGAGGAACTGCTTCTTGACACAACCAGTCAAGAAAGAGTAGAAATCGATAGTACTGTTCCGTCCAAGTCTCAGCAAGAGGCAGAAACGTTGCTGTACCATCTGCGAGAGTTGTCACCAGGTGAAATGGCTGGTTATGTAAGCTGTCTCGTAACCGGTGATACCGCAAGGGGCGGTCGAGTTGACTCGATCAGTGTTTTCAAACGCCTGGGACCTCGTATGCAACGATCGATTCAAGTTCTTCTGGATGGTACAGAACGGTTCATCGATGTGCAGAGACAGTATTTCTTGGACGAAAAGATGTGCAGCTGCCAGTTCGATCTGTCCCATGTCGAGGTAGTAACGGCCTGGGCGAATGGTTGCACGTGGAGCGAAGCATTGGAAATTTCCGGAGCTGCTCCGGGTGACCTGACCCGCATCATCGGGCGAGCGACCGATGCAGTGCGACAACTCGGGGCACTCAAGTTCAATCCGATTCGAAAGAACGATTTAATGAATCCTGCGGCAGGTGGTGCGGTCGACCCATTCGCTCGTGGTATCCATCCCGATGTACGCCGTCTGTGCCGCGAGGCCGTAGCGCAGATGAATCGATATCCGGTGAAAGATCCTCTTCCGTTTGGGGCAGAGGAAGATGCCGCATTTTCAGACGACGATGAGGCCGACGGCGGTGAGGCTGACGATGGTGAGGCCGATGATGGCGATGTCGATGATTCGAACGATAACAATGATGGCACAAGTGACGATGCAGAAACCGACGTGAACGGAGAAACTAATTAAGACCGACGACGGTTGTTATGATGATGAAGATTGAAAGCCTAAATTTTGAAGAAAGATACAACTGCACGTTCACTAAACGTGCTCGTAGTTTTAGAAGAATATTATTTTCTGGTGGACAGAATCTAGTATCTGGCATAATCTTACCTTACATACTTGCCATATTGGACATGGTTCTGTTCTCACGGAACATCGTCTTCGATGGTATTGCAAGTACAAAAGTAAACACAAATTTAAAGCCCCAAAGCAAAGCCTATGAACAAAAGATGCTGTTCGGCCTTGAGTACAATTTCGAGTTTGGAGGATTACCCGAATGTACCGAGTTGTAGTTGTTTCAGATGTTCTGAGCCGATGTGGTCATTTCAAAGTCATTGTCTTCTTGCGTAGGCAGTGAACCGGTGGAATGAGAATAATACGAGGCTACGTAGTCAGTTCTCGTAACGCTGCCATCATCTGCAAATCGAAACACACAGACACAAACAGCTCTCAGCTCCACTGAAGCAGAATTCTACGCTGCTGCCTCCACTGCTAAGCTGGTTCTTTACCTACAATCTGTCCTTGCTGACCTCGGCTACCCTCAACATTCCCTGACCACCATTTATGATGACAACGAATCATGCATCAAAATGATCAATAATTGTTCTCCTACCAAACACTCTCGTCACATCTTTAACCCTTACTTTGCCATACAAGAATGGAAGCAACACAGCCTAATCCAACTGACCTTTATTGAAGGCAAAACCAACCATGCCAATGCTCTCACCAAACCTTTTGCTTGGGTCCTTCACAGCCGTCATGCCCGTCGCATTATGGAACACTTCCTTACTGATGTCTTCTTCCACTCTATTTGTCCTCCTCCTTCTTCTCCATGATCTTCCATTTCCCATTCCAGATCAGGAGAGGGTGTTGTCCATGGGACACTTTCTCACTTTCTCACTCTATATTCATACATACAATACATACATACCATATTGTACGTACCATTAATATGATAGATTCCTTCTCACAATGGAACACTTTGCTCCTCGATGGAACACAATTAGCTTAGTTTGATGGACATCAGTAAGATGCTCCATCGTCTCACTTTCTATTTTAACATCAGATTACATCTTAGAGAGTCACTCCCACATCAACCAAGAAGCTAGAACACTTCAGAGGAGTTAGTACTTCGCACAGTGTGTTTGTTGTTAGAACAGCTCAGAATTTAGCATGGCTCAGAGGAGTCAGTTAGTACTATGTCTTTCAGGAGCACTAGCACAACCCAAAGGGGTTAGCACAGCTTTGAGGAGCATCAATACATTTAACAAAACACCACCAAACAACTCCCCAAAACCCCTGCAAAGCGCCTAATCGATCTGATTAATTTTTTGTTTATTTTTTGGTTTGGGTTTGGAGAGCCAAAGACGAACCCACAAAGGGTCCCCCGTTGAATACAGTCAACTTAAGAATTCGGTCACAAGGCGTTGCGAGTTCTTTGAAAACTCTTCCACTCCTCTGAAACGGTGATATGAGAGAAAGAACAGAGCGCCGAACAAAAGAATGCAGGGTATTGGAATCCTGATAGTTTTGATTCAGCTGGCTGGTTGATTTGCATAGCTTGTCCATCTTGTCTGGGGTGATGCTCGATATGTTGTCAAACATCACTCTCTTGTCGCTTTTGTTCGGCGTTTTCTTTAGTGTCGGAAAGAGCAGTGATGTAGCTGAATTGTCGTGCCTAGTTTGTAATTCGTCATACAGTACGGGCTCTGAGAAACAAGTTTAGCCTACCCGCTTGTAAAATGGAGCAGGTGCCGTCGGTTCAATGACAGTGTGAATCATTCTGTTTTCAATTTTGAATTCGGCGCATTAAGTGACAGAATCATCACGAACCACTTTGGATGATCTAATTCAACTTGAAACTGATAAAAACTGTTTGTGGTGGTACCGTTATGTACCGTATTGTTGTTTGCTAACCAAAGAAGGTTTGTAACGTACTAGAAGAAAGAGAGTTACAATGTGACGAACAGCATTATAGCCATACTACTACTTCGCAGATATCGAGTTCGATGCAAAGACGAACGAGTTCCAGTGAGCTTTGTGCCCCGCCAATCGTGGTTTCACGTTCCATCACCTGATCTGAGTAAAGTACAGGCATATAATACTAGTCGACAATAATAATAGATGTATGCAAGTGTGCCATACAAGTTACTCCGGAGTATTACTTTCTTTTGCAGTACCGTACGGCGTTCTCATTTTTTTTTGACTGCTTCGAATCTTTCTTGTGGACATTGTATCCAGATGAGGAGTTTTTCTTTAGTTGAATGTACAACTCGGCTTGGCTAAGAATGCCTCGTGATAACACAAAAAACAATGAAATTGTTGTAACATTAAATGAAATGGAACAAGACAACATGACATCATGGAACAGATATTATTGCCCATCCAAAAATGTATTCAAAAAAAGAATAGAAACGCTGGCTAGCCGAGAACCTTTTCACCTTTGCTTTCCGAAGTAACCTTAAGTGGGGGAACTTAGAAATAGACTGTGAGATATTTATGACCATTTTTAATTAATAGATATATCTAGCAATACTGTTGGATGCCCCGAATCGGATCATTCATATACCTACCGGTACGCACATGTAAGGATCATTTTTATCTCAATCAAATTATTTATCCAGATTTTTCGAACTCATACCCATACCCATACTCGTACCTATCACTGATTTCCCGCACCAATCTTTGCCTTTCACCGAGGATGCGAATACAAGTAGAACTAATATCGCTGGTATGGTACTGTCGCGTTGCAAGTCTTTGATACAACGAACATCATTGCTTGAAAACTACAAGAGAGAGAGAGAGTCACGCAAGCCTTTGGCTACTCATCGACATACGACCTTACATTCCCGAACGACTGCACACTGCACACTGGAAACATGGCGCTTAAACCATTCTCCCAAGCATTCCTGTCGGTATTCGTTGTCGGCTCGGTAATATTGTTTACGAGATTCACGTTTTTTCCCGTGATACATGACAACGACATCGCCAGAATCTACCTTGGCAAAATCGATCAGTGGTCGATTCCGTCCTCGCAAGAAATCAACGCGGAAAGGATCGAAACAAACCATTCCGCAGATCACTGGAGTCGGACGCTCTTGAGACACAGAAGCAAAAAGAGCATCACAGACTTCGAACGACTAATCAAATCACTATTTTCCGGGGACAAAGAAGATAATGATTCACAGCGAGATAGCATTTCTAGAGTATCGGATCGCGAGGAGAACAAAGACGTTGTCAAAAGTATCAATGACGACAACCAGGACCTATACAGAGAAAACGAAACTAATAGCCTCGACGGGGATATACCTCGAGATAGAATCCAAATCAGACCCGATGTAAAGCAACAAGCGGAGATGCAGGATGTATATCGAAATGGATTACGGGAATCGTTACGATTCGTAAAAACATACGACAATCCCGAGATAAAATTTGTGGAGAGTCAAGAAAGGATTGACGAGAGCAACTACAACCACGTGTACGATGATGTTGATGGCAATCCTTCTCGATATGACGAAGACAACTTTGTTGTGCACGATGATGACTACAACGATGAAAAGGACGACGGAGAAACAATACGTGTAACGAGTAATGATATCGAGGAGAAATTAATGAAAAATGAAGATGTCATTATGATCGAGACAAGCGAAAGCTACGATGAGGATGACTTTTCTGTGGAAGACAATGGGGATCACTTTTACAGCGACGATTCCAGTCCAACGGAACATGAAAAAGGGAGATATGACTACCATAGTGTTGCAGATGTCATGCCTCGGGATTCGATGATAAACGACAGCAACTATGCATACGAGGATGATGACGGGGTCAACAACATTCTTATCGGGGACGAAAATAATGATAGTGAGGTTTTTTACGACAACGATAACCTTAATGAACATTACGATGGATTTTACGATACCGGTACCGGTACGAGTACGAGTCACAGTATCGAAAATAATAATAATAATAATTTTGCCGACGGGGGGGGGGGTCGACAACGAAGAAGATTTCGACGACAACTACGAGTATTCAAACACCGATGACATCCTGTTGCACGATATTTGGCTGGAAGACGTTGATTCTGAATATGATTCCGATGGCGATGGGACAAGAAATGTAAATGAACAGATACAAAAGACCCATCTCTCTTCGAAAGGAAAGAGCAAGGCGAGCGGGGGGGGGCGATTGCAGTCGAGTCTCTACGGGCAAGTTGGAGAGTGGGCAAAAAAACCTACACTTACGGTAGTAGCCGAGGCTCATCATCCTTTCCGAGAGCTACTGACCAACAAAATGGGAGAAGCAGGATGTCGGACAATC